>KN500323.1:3393-14464 GCA_000787155.1 Scartelaos histophorus | reverse complement strand
TTAAACACCACTGAAATTCTCACTTTGTCATTTTCTAAATCAGAAAAAAAAAGTTTGAATTATTTTTATTCTGAATTTTAGTTGCTGAAATTTTAAGTGTATTTTTTAAATATGTTTCAAATTCAAAATAAAAATGTCACCTTTAAATATTCAGTGCAGATTTCCAAGCCCTGAAATTCAACAGTAAAATTTAAAATTTCCAGATCCAAGACGTCAAGGCAGAAGCAATCGATCCAAAGTGAGTGAGTGAGCACAGAGGCTGTTTCCTATTGGACGTTCTCATCTAGGGGCGGGGTTTAAGGTTTGGATGAGGCTAATTCTGACCAATCAGATCACTTCACTGCACCATTTCCTGTTTGTTACTAAGTTAGATCGTCTCACTTTGGATCGATTGCTTCTGCCTTGGCGTCTTGGATCATTCCTGCGGAATTTTTTACTGCTAATTTTACACTCTGAATTTTGACCGTTGAATTTAAGACTCGAAAATATTTATGCTGAAGGTGAAATTTTAATTTTGAATTTGAAACACTTTGAAAATGTATACGTAAAATTTCAGCAATTAAAATTCAGTATAAAAATAATTCAAACGTGTTTTTTCAGTTACAAAAATTCTAAGTGAGAAATTCAACGCCGTTTAAAATTCAAAATCTGATGAAACAAATGATCTTCCATATTTGAAGATACAGACTGTTAATAAAGATTACTCAGACATGTGTGAATGAATGAAAAAGCAACTCCATTTATGTTTTAACAACATTTTAAACGCTCACGAGATTAAATTTTCCGTAATGTAGCACCTTTTCATAAATGCAAAAACATAATCAAGTACGAGACTCTGACCAACTATGTATTTGTAGTTTGGGTTATTCTTCGAAACGAGTCCTTTTATATAATGATAGACTAAGAGAATTATTGCCCCGGCCTCCGTCAGTATCTCAACAAAGCTCGTAATTGCCTGTATGAGTCACTGGGTTGAGTCTGAGGCCAAAGCCGTTCACCTTGGAACATTGTCATTCAGTAAATTGATTTCCTACTAAAAGATAATACAAAAAACACTTGTATAAATTGTGTTTTTGTGAGTTGGAAATTGGGCCGGGGCTCGCGCTACTACTTATGTTTCGTCCCCCAGAGGAAGTTGTCTCATCTACGCCGTGACCTCCGACCCTTTGCTCAGCTTCGCCCTCTAGGTCTTAATAAACTCCCCCTATCGCACTTTACTGGAGGAGGTCGGCGCAAATGGAGATATTGGATTGACCCCATTGGACTCTGCTGTAATTATACTCCCCAAGTCTCTTTTCACTTCTCTCTAAGCAATTTTCACATTTATTTTATTTTTCTGACAAATGTCCTCCCTCCTGGTTATTTGCTTTCCAAGCTAACACTTATATCCGACTGAGTGACTTCGAAATATGCACTGTATCCGCGGGTTTCGGAGTGATAAAAACGCAACAAACAGAAGAATCCTCGAAATGGTGACTACGAATAGATTTACCTGCAAAATTCAAGGATGTGTTTTTCTTTTTTTTTATTTGAAATTAAAGAAATGGATCAAGAATACAAAATAATATCACGCTGCCAGCAACAATGCAAATAAGTTAATAATGCTATATAAGAATAAATACATTAAAACCACACATTGTATATGAATAAACCTGATTTCCTGATTTTAATGAACTTATTTTTCTCCGATCCGGTGACCCGAGCCCCATTCTAATCCAGAATGTGGTTATTTCTTTTACATTTGTCTGATATGGTGGATTTTAGGTTTTCCTGCTATATTTTTTCTCTTTTTTTGTGTTCCGGTGAGTCTCCACGATGGGCCCAAATATTTTTTGCCTTTTTTTTTGGTGTTGCACTTTTGTTCTTGTTGGATTTTATCTTTGGGGTGCACCAGCTGTTAGCGGAGTTTTGTGTAAAGTTTAACTACAGTGCTTATGTTGTGTTTGAATGGACAAAGCTAACCCGCTAACCACCGCTTTCCAAACAGGAAGTGAGAATGGGGGCACTTCCTGCTCCATTGATTCTGGTCCAATTGACTTTACATTGGAAATTGTCACTCTTCTTTTTTTATTTTGCTATTTTATACCCAAATTAATTCCTTTTCTGGCTTGAAATAAGGCTCCAAATTCGCTCGTATGACCGCTAGCCCCAGTGAACTTCATTTCCCATTTCCCAGTCCCCTTCCTCCACTTTTTTTGCACATTCTACGGTCAAAACACATCGGCAAAAGCTAAAAAAAAATCCCTTCCATATTTCATTCTTTTCAAATTGAGCACAATGCACCAAACAGCCCAGTATCGGAAAATGACTGTAGCGAGCCTGTAGTGTCCAACTGGCAGATCTGGCATCGCGGGCTCACAAGAGACATTTTGTTTGGCTTGATCCAAGAGTGTATTGACTGTGGCAAAGATACTGCACTGGGCGAGATAAAGGGCCAGTGTGGATTTGGACGGGCCCATCAAAAACAGATTAGGCCAAGATTAAACTGCAGTCTCCTTGTGGTCACTCACCAACTGTCCAGAAACGAGAACCAGCCGCCCCGTCGGACAAAGAGAGGCTCGATTTGACTAATTACGTTCAAGATGTTGAATATTTTTTACTGGAATTGGAAGGATTCTCCGTGGTGATCTTACTTAGTCCGTTATTTGCTAGTTTGAGTCCCTCAAAACCCGCGAGCGTTTCAGAATACGACGACTGGGTCTCCGAGCCAAAGTCGACTTAATGTGGAGAACAAGACGGACTGTTCTTGTAATTTAATTAACGAACTGGCATTAATTGACATTGGCATTTGTATTGTGTTCTTTTTTCTTACCAAATGCCTCAAGAATATAATTTTTACCATTGTATTTTCTTGTTTCTCCTGTCCCAGATTTAGTTGAGATGTGCTACTATATTATTTTCCGATGAAGGGACCATCTGCTTGTCGCCATGGAGATGTTGTTGCTTTGTCTAGAATGTTTCACAGGGCATCTTTAATTTGCCAAAACTTTTTAATATAACATAACATTTATACTGGCATTACAATCACAATGAGTACAGTTTTTCTACTCCAAAAGAAGGTTATCAGAAGGTCTTGCAAATTACTACGCACCAACAAATCCTCTTTTTGTTAAGCTAAAAGTACGAAAGTTTTTTGATCTCGTTGACCTGAGTTCAGCCGTAGTGATGCACGAGGTGAATCATGTCTTTCCTCCTTGCCAACGGGAGTTATTCGAACAGAGATAGAGTCAGTATAACCTTAGAAGAACAGGTATCTTTAAAAAAAAATGAAGATAGGAACTAGAAAAGTATAAGAAAATAAGTGATTGTGTTGTGTTAGAGGGGTTAGCGTATGGAAAAACCTGAGGGATGATGTAAAAAAGTCCAACACTGTATAAGTCTTTAAAAAAATAGCTATAGAGCTCTGGAACGGATGTATTATGCATTCAATTTTGCTTGTTTTCATTTCTATTTTTTCCTCTTACATATACAGTACTTCTCAAGTGAAACTGTAAATCCAAACTCGCTGTTCGTTCGCTGCTTTTCTTTCTTGGAAAACTGTCATTGTTTAATAGGGTTTGGCATAAGAAGTACTTTTTACTTCAGCCTAAACCCTTTCGGTCATGATCTATGAGGTTGTTTCGGGGTGCTAATGACCGAATAAACTACTACTACTACTACTACTACTACTACTACTACTACTACTACTACTACTACTACTACAATTAGCTTTTCTGATCTATGTTATAATGATGTTTCCTCATCACAAAAAGACCTGGATTTTATTTCATTTTTTTGTTTCGGGGTGCTAAGGACTGAATAAACTACTACTACTACTAATACTACTACTACTACTACTACTACTACTACTACTACTACAATTAGCATATCTGATCTATGTTATAACGTTGTTTCCTCATCACAAAAAACCCCGGAGTTTCGTTTTGTTTTGCACGTTTAACGCATAAATCCTGCACATTTAGGCCATTTAGGAGTTCATTTCTCAAACAGAAAACTCCGTTCCACCGCGTGACGTCATGCGGTAACACCTAAAATGCGCCGTTGCATTTTAAAACCGCCCTCCTTCCTTAGATTAACTTCAATGTCTTTTGATTTTTCTACTGAATAAAATGTAAAACTGACAGGTAACGACATTATAACATGACTCAAAGCTCACAAGAGTCAATTCGCCGTAATATAAGACCTTTAATTACATTGTCAATTACTATATTATTAATTATCCTCTTTGCGTATTGCTCCTTGTGTCATAAATAGCACTTCAGACTCTGATAATACATACATACAAGGTACCTGGAGATGCCTGATGTGTCCACAGCCCACACAGTATTGGTAATAGGCACTTGTCAAGAGGTCCGCAAGGATCCTGTACTTCCCCCATCGGTGTAAATAAGACATCATGCCTTATTTATCATCTCTCCACCGCCTCCCATCTCCACTCACAGAGCCTTCCCTATCTCCCTAACCCCATACATATGCATTCATCTGTGTATGTTGACACGTATCCCCCCGAGATCGCCGCCGTGCTATTGTGCAAGCTCCGCGGGGGCACAGGTGGGGTCAGTATTAAAGCTGACCCCCACGCCGGCATAATAATAACGGAGAGGAAGCGTCCCACGTGGTTCGGGGGGTGAGGCTCGGGGTCGGGTCCAGGCCACAAGGGGGCGACCCGTAGCACCTGCGCCTTTCATCTCCAGGATTATGGTCCACGTCTTAACAAAGAAACGTCAAGGAAAATAACATGGGAGGCTTTGTACTGCTAACAATGGTAGTAGTGGTAGTAGAAGTAGTAGTAGTAGTAGTAGTGGTTCATATCTCTGATCAAAATATGTGGTTTCTCTACAGTACTAATTGAAAATAAAAAAAAGAAAAGGCAAATTTATAGAGCCCAATCTCTGACAAAAAAAGGATACGGATCTCCATATATATTTTTTATTATTTCTCACAATTTTGTACATTTTTGTACTGGTAACAATGGTAGTAGTGGTAGTAGTGGTAGTAGTGGTAGTAGAAGAAGTAGTAGTAGTAGTAGTTGTAGTAGTAGTAGTAGTTGTAGTAGTAGTAGCAGTAGTAGTAGTAGTAGTTGTAGTAGTAGTAATAATAATGCATTAGTCTTATAGTGCATTTTCAGTAGTAGTAGTAGTATTTTTATTAGTTTAATTGAGTGTTTATTATTATTAGTAGTAGTAGTAGCAGCAGTAGTAGTTGTAGTAGCAGTAATAATAATGCATTAGTCTTATAGTGCATTTTCAGTAGTAGTAATAGTAATAGTAGTAATAGTAGTAGTAGTAGTAGTAATGGTTCATATCTCTGTAATTGTTGGAGCTGTTCTCGTGAAACAAAAAGTGGCACAAAGTCAAAATATGTCAAAATATGTGGTTTCTCTACAGTGTTAATTGGAAATAAGAAAAAGAAAAGGCAAATTTACAGAGCCAAATCTCTGACAAAAAAAGATACGGATCTCCATATATATTTTTTTTTTATTATTTCTCACAAAAATGGTGAATCATCCATAGAGTTTTGTACACACACATTATTGCAGATTATGGATTTCAAAATATCTAAAGTCCATTATAACATTATAACAAAATATAACAAAATATCTAAAGTCCATTATAACATTGTCTTAAATGTCAAGGGAAATAACATAGGAGCCTTTGTACTTGTAACAGTGTAGTAGTAGTAGTAGTAGTAGTAGTAGAAGTCTAGATGGAGTAGAAGTAGAATGGTTTGTAGACATTATTTATATCTGTACATACCTGTAACTGCTGGACTTGTTCTGAAAAAACAAAGGTCAAAATATGTGTTTTCACTGTAGTGTTCATTATTTTTGATTATTTTGTTGAAAAGGCAAATTTATGGAACCAATATCTGACAAAAAAGGTTCAACGTGTCTAGATTTTCCATGTGGTTATTGCACACACATTATAGAATGAATAATTAGTAAGAGAAGATAATATATTCATGGGTTTCAAGTTTTGTTAATGGCCTTCTGTTGCCATAGCGATTAAGCAGCTCAAAAATACTGTATATAGAACACACTGTACCTTATGTATTTTAAATGGGGAAATGTCCCTCACATCAGAAAGCATTGAATTCATTTGATCGAAACAGATAAATATAAATCTATTAGTGTTTGCAGATGTATTTGTAGTAAGCAGAAGTTGCGGGATTAAAAATAAACTTGCACACTGGCCTCACTGGATTAAAACTTTCACAATTATTTAGCGATTCGGAGACAACGAGATGGTTTCATGAATAATAAAATAGAGGAGAGAGGAGAGGGACGATTCTCAGAGACGAGGTTTGGAGACGGAAGAAAAGCAGCTCTTGGTTCAACCTTGGGACCTCATCTGTACAATGGTGACCTAAAGCTGTACTGCGTAACTTTTTTAGCGTTTGTCTCCATGGAGATCTTATTGCTCTGCCTAAAAATGTCCCATGGAATGACATTACAGGTGTTTCTGTCGCTCAAAACTGCAATAATTCTCTCGGTTAATAGGTTTGCATCTCCACAGATCAGACCTATAATGTAGCCTATAGTTTAATGTCTACCTTCATAACATCACCATGGAGACAAGAAGGTTGCACAATACCCCTTTAAGTGAGTTCTAAAGTCTTCAGGTTGCTGGATGTAACTGTAGCAGAGTGGTTAGCATTTAGCATCCCAGTGTTAGACTTAGCAAACCCATTAGCTACTGCGCTTTCTAACTGGAAGTGAACATGGAGGCACTTCCGGCTCCATCGGCTCCGGCTCCAGTTCACTCGACATTGAAAAAAGTCAAATTTTTGTTACTTCTGCAGAGAGTTTCGTCATTTTGGTCTTAAAATGTTTGTGTTAATCCACTGAACATGATCCTGCCGTTTTTATTTCACTATTTTGTGCATGGAAATGGCTCCAGATTCACTCCTATAACCACCAGCCTCGATGAGCTTCATTTGACTGGTTACTTCTACTATGGACGAGCTACGAATGACCTCAGTTTAGACGAACAAAATAGACGTATATTTTGTAAAGGCCCAAATCTGCAGCGAGCACAAGGACAATAATAACGTTTGGAAATTAAAGGACTATTTATATAAAGGGAAAAGTAATTTAATCCTTTAATCCATATTGGAACAGTGGAGCTTTAAAAGACAAAGAGGCTCAACTCAAATAATATACATTATTCTGTATGGAAGGATTAGATTCATGAGGCATTGTTTTTGTTTTTCTTACCTGTAGTTTATTTGACAAAGGCCAAGGGAAAACATTAGTTGTGTACCATAATGTGCTGTAGTAGTATTAGTAGTAGTAATAGTAGCAGTAGTAGTAGTCGTAGTTGTCATCGTCGTCATATTAGTAGAAGTCGTAGCAGTAGTTGCAACAGTAGTAGTATCATAGCAGTAGTCGTAGCAGTAGCAGTAGTAGTAGTAGTTAGTAGTAGTAGTAGTAGTTAGGTAGTAGCTGTAGTAGTAGTAGTAGTAGTAGCAGTAGTTGTAGCTGTAGTTGTAGCAGTAGTAGTAGTTGTAGTAGTCGTAGTAGCAGTAGTTGTAGTAGTAGTAGTAGCAGCAGTAGTTGTAGCAGTAGTAGTAGTAGTAGCAGTAGTTGTAGTAGTAGTAGTAGCAGTAGTTGTAGCAGTAGTAGTAGTAGTAGCAGTAGTTGTAGTAGTCGTAGTAGCAGTAGTTGTAATAGTAGTAGTAGCAGTAGTAGCAGCAGCAGTAGCAGTAGTAGTAGCAGTAGTAGTAGTCGTAGTAGTCGTAGCAGTAATCATAGTAGCAGTAGCAGCAGTATTTGCTGTAGTAGCAGTAGTAGTAGTAGTAGCAGTAGTAGTCATAGCAGTATTAGTACTAGCAGCAGTAGTTGAAGGAGTTGCAGGGGCTGAAGTTTCTGTATTTTTTATTTATTTATTGCAAGTTTGCTGATATAGTAGCAGTAGCAGTAGTAGTAGCAGTAGTAGTAGTAGTAGTAGTAATAGTAGTTATTGTATTCGTTTCTGTTTATTGTTTTAACAAGAAACATTGCTGTAGAAATAGTAGCAAAAAGTTTTTTTTCGAGTAACCTGTTGATTTTTTTAACTAGCTGCTGTCAAGTAGTTGCAGTAGTCACAGCAGTAGTAGTAGTAGTTGTAGTATTTGTAGTATTTTTGTAGTATTATTTTAGTAAGTTTGTTGTAGCAGCAGCACATTCTTTCTCCAAAATCAAAACTTTTTAAACGTTTCATTTCATCTTCTGTGTATTTGATCAGACCTGATGAATGGTTCCACCTCTGCAGTAAAAACGCCGTCGTCTCTTGGGACACGGCGAGCTCTAGCGCCCCCCCCCTCCCCGGCAGGGAACAGGTGCGAACTTGTTGCTCCGGGCCGCGTCCCGCTCCCACCGCCGCGCACTTTATTTGGCCCGATAGGCTGGAAGCGGCTGCGGGGGATTTCTGTACCGCTTTGTCCTTCACACAAACACACCATCTCGGAAAATAGATAACGAAAAATCACAGCGGAAAGATAAACTAGCTCTCGACGGCGCATCTGTCTCTGTCAATTAGCCCCCAGTCTGTTTGGGAGGAGAGCGGGGACTCAAACTGCAGAGGTTATGTTAGGATAGAGCGACTACTGCACACCAACTACTCATGTGTACTTCTGACATTAACATCAATTCGATAGAAGCGTAGACCGTTTAATATTTGTCGTCTCGTCGGCGCCTGAAATGTCGTTTGCAGATGTAACGGCTCGGAGTGTCCCGCGGTACGACATTAAACTTCCTGCACGTCCCGACCGCGAGAGATCAAAGTCAAATGAAGCAAAATTTGGAGCCGGTTCCACGTAACGCATATGACAAAACGGCGAAATAAAAACTCCGGGATGGCGTAGAACGGGTTAACGCAAACATTTTAAGATCAAAATGACCGAGAAGGGCCGCGATTTGACAGTTTAAAGGCAAATGGAAAAGAGCCGAAGGAGCCGGAAGCGTCTCCACGTTCACTTCCTACTAAACTCTGTCCAGCCTATAAGTAAATTCAGTTTCTTTCGAACTTTTGAAGCAGTTTTAGTGTTTTTTTATGTGCATGAATTGGCTACGACCTTGAAAATGTCATGTGGCGCGACCGAGAATAACCTTAAAATCGTTTTATTTTCTAAAACATGGTCGGGATGTTCATCTAAGTTCTGAGTCGTACGAACGTGAGATTGAGATTTGAATATTATGGAGGAAATATCGGTTCAAGAAGCTGAAATTTCATGTGGGACTAAAAACTGTTCAGAAAATATGCTAAAAATGAAAGAACAGTTGGTTTGACGGTCGCACCACATGACATTTTAACACTTTAAGCCCAAAAAACATGCAGAATAACTCATGATTTCTGAACAAAAATATTTGTTTCCATGGAGATCAGAGGTGCTACAGGTATGTGGGGAAATATTATGATTTTTTTTTTTACATTTGAATTTTCATAGAAGTAGTGGTATCTAACCCAAAGTACATTGTAATGTCATAAAAATGCAGCGTACTATAATACAAATATCCAGGTTGTTATTACAGTTGTGTTTCAAGAAAAGTGTAAATCAAACAGCATTTTTTTGTATTTTTCCTCTAAAAATTAAAGGTGTATTGTGTAGTTTTTCTGGTGGAGGTTCGACTATCTGGTGGTCTCCATGGAGATGTTTTTTCTTTGCTTTACGGCTTTAACTTGCATCTTCTTGCTTGCTAAATACTACCTTTAAAAACCAGCCGTGCAAGCCTCTCCGCAGATCTGACCCGTAACATTCGCCGCCTGCTCGTCTCCATGGAGATAGATACTGCAACATCACAGGCAAAGCAGCGATACCCAGTACAGTACTCAGTTTTGTTAAAAATAAAAGTACAGATACCGGGGCAAAGTATCACATGAAAAAATCAGTATTAAAAGTATTAAAGTACATGTTTAAAAATGTATGAGTAGAAAGTATTTTGCAGAGAGTTTTAAAGGATGAAATAGAAGGAGTTTAGTGGATTTGTCGAGCTTTTTGGAGTAGAAAGAGGAGTAGAAAGTAGAGATACATACTTTCAGGTGCCTAAAAAGCTGTATTTAAGTATTTTATTTTACTGTTGTACTTCATTACCTTCCACCATGTATTAAACAGTAGTGGCCCTAGTATGTTTTTGGGTACATTTGTGTACTTGTGAAACTGCGCAGGGTCATTCGAGGGTACCTGCCAGCCGCCGTGCCCTCAGAGTACCCGCAATAGTACTTTACATTGTGTGTGTGGGCGTGGAGCGGTCCCGGTATCTGCTAACAACTACACACAAGCGCACACAAGCTCACACACAATATTCTCCTGACAGTCCCAAAGCATCACTCTGGAGTCGAGATGCGCGCCGAGAAAATTGCCTTCTCCTTCTTTTGCATTTCTTTCAGATAAAAAGTATACTCTCCACGCACGATGTCGACTCGAAGCCAAAAGTGACATTTAGAAGTATTTTTTCGCTCTTAAAACACCAAAATGTCAAAGATGCAACTCACAAACTCCAAAGAGCAGATTCTGACTGGGAGCTCAATTTGTTCGTGGAAAGAGGCGGGTCACTAAAAGTTAGCTTTAGCATTTTTACGAGACAAAAAGACAAATATGTGCGTCTAACACTTGTATCTTGTGAATGTTATACTTTATTTATTTTTGCTCTTTCTTTTACTATTTCAGTCTCAGAGAAAAATCCAACTGTGATAACAGCAGATAACCACAAAGTCTGTTCTTTTCATAATAATATCTGTCAGATAGATTTTATCTCACAGTTTTGATACCACTGTGAGCCTTCCAAGTACCTTTGCTGCAACTACTACTACTACTACTACTACTACTACTACTACCGCAAAAACTACTTCAACTACAGGTGTTGAAAATCAGTATTTTCACAATCTAAAAAAAAACAAAATAAAAAAAAAAAAAAAACTACTACTACTACTGCTACTACTACTGCTACTACTACTACTACTACTACTACTACTACTGCAACTATGACTACTACTATTATTACCACAAAAACTACTTCAACTACAGGTGTTGAAAATCAGTATTTTCACAGTTTGAAACAAACAAACAAAAAAAAAAACAAAACCCTTTTTTA
>KN500322.1:0-11482 GCA_000787155.1 Scartelaos histophorus | reverse complement strand
GGGCAGTGTTTCCCAAACTGTGGTGTGTGTCCTCCTTCAGGTGGTGCTGGGTTCCTCTGCAGACCAAATAGTGAATTCAGTCACTTTATCCATATTTCTCCTTGTTTAGAAACAGTAGGTTATATTTGTTTAGTCCTGTTTAGTCCTGGTTTAGTCCTGGTTTAGTTCTAGTCCTGGTGCAGATCTGGTGCTACTCAGAAGACCAAATATTCTCTAATATGATCTAGATTTATAGAGGCTATGAAATTTAGTTTGTTTCTTTGTAAAACTGTTTCAATAAAGCTAAACTGTACACTTACGTATAACTGCTGTAACACCATTGAGTCTTTTGTTTAAAAAGTGAGGCCCGGTGCTTCTCGTTCCTCCTGTGTGATCACTGAATCTAAATCTGCTTGATCTGAATTATTTCCTTCCACTTAAACACGTATGACAGCTGGGAAGTCACTGCGTTTTATGAACATGTTAAAAAATCACTTGAAATGCCACAGAAACGTGAATATTTGTGGTTTTAAAGAAAAACCTCCAAGCCACAGCTAAGTTTAACTGTTCACAGCCGCACACCCCAAGTCGCTTTGGGAGGTGAGGTTTGTCCAGAAAGAAGAACACCCAAAGTTATGTAGTTGTGGGGGGAAAAAAGTAAAAATATGGAACGTTTTAACTTTCTTTGGAGTAATTAAAATGTTGTGGGCCTTTAAAACAGCATGAGTTCACACCTTCAGCTCAGTTCAGTCACACGTTTTGTGTTTCTGGTCACAGTTAGAGCTGGTACAGGGTTTAGGCCAAAGAAAACTGTTTCTGTTTGTAGTTAAAGCTCAGGAGAAGGTGAGATAATATTTAATGGTAATGTCAAAATGGTTGTTTTGAAATATAGTTGTGCAAAATGAAATAAACTGTTACTTCATATATTTGGCACATATATCTCTATATTTTTATATGGACAATCAATAACTGTTTTATTTATTATATTTTTTTCATTCACTTTCATCTGTAATCTCAGTTTTTTCTATACTTGAATGTTTCTTTTTTGTTTTGTCTATATTTGAATGTTACTTAACGTTTACTTGGTTTGCACTTTTCTTTTTTTTCTTGTCGTTTGCACATTTTTTCTTCTTTTTTTAAATGTTTTTAAATGTTTGCACTGACGTGGGAGAGGACAGCAATTTCATCTGTGCTTATATATCTTGTATGTATATGCACATGTGACAGTAAAGAGAAATTGAATTGAATTGAATATACATAGGATAGTATAGAGTCGATAATGACAAAAAGCAAAAAAGATAAAGAAATTAAGGAGCATCCAGGAACTCCCAGACTTCACCTTCACCCCAGAAACTTTTTCCAGCTCCTCCACTGGGACCTCAAGGTGACTCCAGGCCAACTGAGAGACATTGTCCATCATGTCTGTCCTGGGTCGTCCCCGGGGCCTGAAACACCTCCAGGAACAAACGGCCACACTAGTTTTTTTTACGATTATTACAACAGTTTGATCTAGTTGCCATTATCAGCCTCACCTGCTTCCCAAGTATGAGATTAAAGGTACACTTGGTAACTTTTCTGATGGAGAAACGCCTTCAGCTTGTCGCCATAGAGACACCTTTGCATTACCTGGAATCGTTTTAAAGTCTAAGTATCAGTTTGAGTCACCAGAATAGTCATTTCCAGTACATTTGCCATCCTAATTATTGCATTATTGCTTAAAAATTGAATCTATTTAAACTTATAAAATACACACCTTATTTTTCTTTCCTCAGACAAAGAAAAAATACGCGCCACTGTTTTTGTTTTGCAGCGTTCGTCACGACTAATAGGCCATAACTGTCTTAATAATTCCAGCCAGTAAAATCCATCAGCTCGGAGACTTTTGAGCACAATAAAACTAAACGTAAGTGTTAAGCTGAAGTGCCACTTATGTTCATTGGACCATCACAGTTAGTTCATTTGGTTTGGATCTGAATCAGACACTTATAAAGAGACGGACCCCTAATGCACGGCTCCTGGAATAAACATGTCAGTGTTATAGGGGAGCTGGATGGCCCCTACCTGACAGCATATTATTAAAGTGGATTCAGATTTTTAGTGTGGAAACTGGACTGCCTATATGTAAAAATTTAGCAATATTTGGTCATTCATCTCAATAAAACAACATGTATTCATCGTATTTTCACTTTTCATTGATTCTCTTAAACATATAGACCTAAACATAGACACACAAACAGGAATCTTATGTCACCTTGAGGATAATCGTGTATTTTTACCTCCAAATCCCAAAATAGATGACCACCCACTTCTCTTGATGCAGCCCGTCTAAAAATACTTCCACCTTATAAAATCTTTACTGGTCAGAGAAGCGTTTAGTCACCAAATGCGCCGTTTTAATTGCACACTTTTAATTAGCGCGATACCTTTCTGTATAGTTTAAGATTATCCTCTTTTCCTTGAAGCCCTCTGAGTTTTCCTACAGTCGTTAAGTCTAGTCGTAGCTTTAAAAGTAGCTCTAAACCGCACGTTTAAATTACTGTGCTTTACATTCACTTCCTAAATGTAGGCCTATGCATATGTTAACAGAACATGCCTCTTAATTGTACATTTTTAGCTCCCTCTGCCCACCCAGTCCGTCCTTTTAAACTCTTCTTTGGTCAGATCCACCTCCACGCTCGTGTGTTTCTTCAGAGTTGTCTGCTTAGCTTCTGTGCTTGGCGTTCCTTGGCGTTGAAAGCGTACTTCGTGTCTTGCAGCTGGTCGATGATCTCCTTCGCTTCTTTCATTTCGGCGCAGAGTTGGTTGTATTTCTCCAGAAGATCCTGGTTTTCCCTGCGGAGCTCCACCACCAGTTGGCTCAGCTCCTCGGTCTGCCTCCCGCAATGCACCTTGAGCTGCTCCATCTCCGCAAGAGTCTCCTCCATGCGCCTCACCAGTTGCTCCAGCTTATCTGCGTTCATCTCTGACATTTCAACTTTCAACTTTACAGAGAAATAGATCCAAACTTTTGCGCCGTCTTCTCCCTGCGTCGCGCCTTTGTCTGTCTGTGAAGATTATCGGAGTCTAATCCACATTGCCTGCGTAGCGGTGAATGGCGTCCCACGGCATCTAATCCAATTTGCAGAGCTATCCTGGGAAGTCTGAGATGTAAATTCAGACAGGCCACCACATCATCTCCTGCCTCTTTACTCTAATTGAAATAATGAATGAAATATGTTCTTAACTCATGCAAGACCCACGGAATAATTAAAAATACATATTAAACACACTTAATCAGACAGTATCAGGCCCGGCGACAGTGATTTGGGGGCCCAGGGCAAGAAGTTTTCCCCCCTGTAATATAAATATAAATGTAAATGTAAATGTAAATGTAAATGTAAATGTAAATGTAAATGTAAATGTAAAGTAATAGGAAGTAAGCCACGTTGACTCCCATGGACAGTAAGGCACTTATTACAGCTTACATATATATATTTTAGTACAATATAAGACTATATGTGGTAAATATGAATCTATCAAAACACAAAATTCAACTCAAAATGCAGGATCAATTTATATGCACGTTTTTGTAATAATTTACACATCATACTTTCCCGGTTTTCTCTGATCTTTACTGCATAATTTGTTGATCTTATAGTTCTGAATTGAGCAAACACAGTTTATTTTAGAAACATCATCTTTTTTCAACGTGAACTTTTGCCCTGGTGATCAAAATGGTCTTTAGTGTGAGCTGGTTAACCTGTCACGCACTGTTCTTTCTTTAAGGGCAATTTAAACAATATACTTAATCAGATTTAAGAAAAGCTTCAAGGAATTAAGATTAGATGAGGCAAACCAGGTGAATTGGCCAAACTGTTCCACAGCTCTGTTCATTTAGTTTAGAGTGAGGATTGGTCACCTGGTAATCTGCAAACTGAAGGACACAACATTTAAAAGGCCCATAATGCACTATATTCTGATCTAACAGACCTGGAGTTGTGTTTTTTTCATTCACACATGTTTAACACACAGATTCTGCATATTTAGGCTGAGTTCTTCTCTCAAATTGAAAACACTCTCTTCCACCTTGTCTTTTAAACACCACACACCTTCACTAGAATCATTTGGATAATTTCCGCTCTGGAATTGCCGATCTCTACAGATTAAAAGGTAAAAGGTAGTAATTTTCAAGCTATTAACTTGAAAAATATACTGCTTCATGACATCACTCTATATTGTATTATTCATACATGCGTGAATGAAACAAAACACAACTCCAGGTATGTGTTTGAGAAGGTAACAGTCTTATAATGTGGCTTAAAGCTCATAAGAATCCATTTTGTTTAATATGGGAGCTTTAATTTCAATTTTCCATCATAGTCCAGACTGGAGCATGAACCTGCAGATGGCCGTGATTAACTTGGCGAGACACTAGAGTTTTATTGCTTGTCGTTGCCCATTCTCTGAGGCTAAACTAGATTAGGCCTGGTTAGTACTTGGATGGGAGACAGATGGGAATACCAGGTGCCACACAAGGGGGGAGCAGTGGCTCTAGTGGAAGCTGCCACTGTTTCCTTTGGCAAGATACTTCACCCACAGTTTAGTATGCATGTGGTGTGTGAGGGAGTGTTGGCAGCCTTGATTTTGTCGCTCTACCCCGTGGCAGCTGTGGCTAGATGTGTTATAATAATTATCATATCGACTTATCATTCAATATAAAACCGTGGACAATATATTTTATGGCTCAGAATTCATAGTGGGGACATTTTCTTTGCAAAAGTGATGAGATTTTTGCCATTCTTTTTGTAATAAGGCAAAATTTGAGCTATACAAGATGCACTGTTAAGCACTTTGGGTATGTTGCTATATTAATCCACTGTTAATTAGCAAATGTGTGAGAACATTATGCTTATGGTCAGTGCAGCCAAGTATCAAATTCCAAACAGGAATTCATTTTTGTCTCATTTATTTAAAAAAGGAACAAAAAATAAATCAACTTTTTAACTTTTGCATAACACACAAATGCATGTGAAAGACAGAGCAAAGACAAGTCTCCCGACATATCACCGAATACAAAACTCTGATCAAACATTCTGGGTTTGTCTTTGACGATGAATTTAACGACAGCCAGTGCACTATTTCCATCACCACGGTAACCAAATATTAATCTTTATTTTCCTCATTTCAAAATCGTACGGTTTGGTTGATGCCATCTCTACATTGGTTCACATTTAGGAAATTTCTTTGCAGTTGAATAGACAAGTGTACAGATGTGCCAATACGCAGTGGAAAAGTCAGAATTTCAGTAGTTCACTTTAAGTTAATTGTAAATATTAGATTTGTCTGGAAGGGCATCTGATGTAATACCTAGGGCTGTGCAATTTATGAAATCTGAAGCTAGATTGAGTAGTACCAATTCCAAGTCCATTCTTTTAATCAACAGTCAATCAAAAGCAGAAAAGTGCAGATTTTGGAGGATTAAATTAGCCTTTTTCATGGTAACTACTAAACGTTGGTATTGTTTATGTTATATTGGAATTCATGTTTGTATTTGTCTTTAAAAACACAAAATAAAATAAAGAATAAAAATAGTTATTGATTTGAAAAAAAAAAAAAAAAAAAAGCACACACAACACATTTTATCACATATTATGTTATATTGCCCAGCCCTGGTACTACCTATGCTTTATTTCTGCATTACTCCATTGTATTGTCATGTCCTTGTAGATTTTTAAAGCTTCCAATAACACCCAATCTAATTCTGGCTTTGCTGATCAATGCAGAAACCCACGGCAACGTAAAAACAACACAATTTGTGTGTAGTCAAAATTATTTTACAATTCAATGTAGCATAGTTAGGACAGCACCAGGCCAGCTTTGTGACCCCACGATCACAGCTTACAATCCCCCGGACAATTACAAAAGAAAAAGTTGCTTCATACGGAAATGTTGTAAATAAAAAAAGTACATTTCTGATCCACTTAAAACACTACAGAGTTGCCCTTGAGCAAGGCACTGAAGCTCTGTCAGTCAGTACACAAAGCCATGGGCCATATGTGAATGTGTGTGATGTTGCTCCCTATTGCGGTGAATACAGTAATTGACTCTCACTGTTGTAGGATTATGATTAAATAATGAGTGCAGTTTGAAAAAAATGTGTGAGGTCAAACTTTCTTTTAATGGTGCACTATGTAACTTTTCCATCACTTGTTCGTTCCCATGGAGATGTTACTGCTTTGCCTGGAATGTTCCACGGTAAAGCATTCCATTTGTCCATCTGCATGTGTTTTGTTTTTTTTTTCTTGCTCAAAAATGCATCACTATGAGCAGGCTCAGCTCTCCACAGATAAATAACAAAAATGCATCACTATGAGCAGGCTCAGTTTCAATTTCCTATAAATTGGCCTGGTGACATCTCAATCTTGTCTCCATGAAGATAGACAAGTTTAAAGCTGTACTGTGGAGCAATAACATCTCTGACAGAGAAGCAGGTGGGGGACCCTCCACCAGAAAACTGCATAGAACAACATTAAATACACAAAATAAAAACTACGAAACTGTATTAACAAAATTGCTTAATGAATTGTGTACATCAAAAAGTTAATAAATTATGTTGAGATGAGATGATTATATAGTTAATTTGACGTTACATTGTATTATTATGCATTATTATGTTTCAACTTTTGCTTTGTTAATTAAATGTTTGTTTGACTGCAAGGGCTGCAAGATTTATGGCAATCAAATGGAAATTGCAATTCGAATGGTAACAATTAGCAAATCGCAAAAATGGTGTATTAAATAATTTCCTTTGCAAACCTCAAAAAGTACCATGGGGTCTTAATTTCTTTTAATACCTGCTCCCTTGTAGTTTAGAGCTCCACAAACATGTCGTGAAATGCATGTGATTCTTGTATTACTTTTTATATTTCAGTCTTCGTGTGAATGTCAAAGCAGTGTGTGAGTCTATAATGCGATTTGATTTTATTTTTCATTGAGATTTTAGTCCGAGTTGCTTATAGTGGTAATGCTTGAGTGGGTAAAGTTTCGAGAGGCATTTGAAAACAAGAAAAAAAGCAGTGGTTCGTGTTTTAACATTTTGCATGATGACCAAAAGAGAGAAGCGTATAAAATAATTCTCCGGAACACTCAGCTCGTAAGTCATTGCAGTTGTGCCAGCAGTGTAGTTATTAAAAGCCTGTGAGGTGATAAAACTGTAGGTATAAAAAAAATGGACTGAAAACATTTGAGTAGTGAAAAATTATTACATCAAGGAAAGACTCAATGGAATGGTCTCCCTTTGTTATAACAGCTTAACCGCCAGAGTGTCCCTGAGCAAGGCACCTACTTCAAACCCCCCACCCGCGTTAGTAGAGCCGCTCACTCGCCGACAGTAGAAAGAAATGGTTCGATTCCCAGCGGTGACTTGGTGGTTGTGAAGCGTAGGGAGGAGCCTTTATTAAGTCTCCCTTGTTAAATAAAAGCAAAAAAACTCCCATTATTCCACATTGGATCCCACTAGATCTTGTCAACCAAAAATCAAGTCCGGTGGCAAACGCTCGGACCTAACTCGCGACTGAAAAAAAAAAAAGTCATTTAAAATATAAAATTAAGAACAACGGTGGCAAAGAAGGAGGATCAACAGAATCTTGTGTCCCAGTCAGTTCTCACACATGTCGCAGCGGGATGGGTCCATACGCCGCCCCAATGTCTTTTCCCCTCCAGGCTGCAAGGGGGCGCTCTCATGTTGTTGAGTTAGGGCCAGAGAAAGAGAGAAAGAGAGAAAGAATGAGAGAAAGAGACAGAGATAGAGAGAGCAGTGTAGGTTGTGTTGAGGATTTGAGGTGAAGTGGGTTTTCGGAGCCGGCGTCCTGCTAAATGTAGAACTGATGTAGCGCCAATTTGTCCATAAAGGGCCGTACCAAGTTGTCGGTGGCGAAGTAGAATACCAAACCGAAGAATATGGAGATGGGGAGAGCGGGGAGGGCTTTTTTAAAGATGGCCAACAGTAAGAGGGTCAGACACAGGCCCTATGGGGACAAGAGAGAAAGATTAAATTCTACATTTTTCAGAGAGGTCCCATATTACACAAAACTGGCATTTGTAGCATTAAGTTATGTCTGAATGTTGTTCCTCAGCAAAAACATACCTGGAGTTGTGTTTTATGTCATTCACGCATGTCTGAGGAGCACTTTATTAGTCTGGCTATACGTCCAAAGCTGAAAATCCACCTTGTGATGTTGTGGTAGTTTATAAATTAACACGTGTGAATGAAACAAAACACAACACACAACATTACCAATTAATTAAAACTTAATCTGGTTTTCTGTTATGTCTCTTTGTACCTGTTTTGTAATTGTTTTCTGTGTCAAATGGACTATAATCTGGCATATTTATACTTTAATTACAGATGTTCATTTATATGCAGTGTCCCTATCAAATAAATTAAATTAAAAGCAACTATCTCTTCTTAAAACGAGAACAAAATGTCCACTGGTTTGGCTTTTTGACTCCGTGAAAACTTTAAGCACTGTAATCATTTCCAGTCAGGCGGACCAGGCGAACCTCAACTTTAGATACATATTGTCCCCAGAAAAGACGCAAGAGTCACACAAGAGTCACACAAGAGTCACTGCGGGGGACGACAGCAAATAAACACGGTGTGAGGAGATTGACGGATCGTGTACCGAACCAATCAAGCGTGAGGGGAAAACAAGAGGCCATAATGAGCAGGTACATCCACTCACAATAAGTATGGCAACAAAACAGGCCAGCGTTGTGTTCCAGTCTCCATTCGCCGAGGCCTTTCCCACCAGCATACTGTAGAAGATGAAGTCTCCGAGTCCCAGTTTGACACCCCCTGAGCACACACAAACACCACATTTTAGGGTGGAGCAAAGTCAAAACACAAGATTTCTCCAAGTAATTACTATGCACACTATATGTACCATAGTTTTACATTGAGGTCCAGACATGTAACCCAGCAATTGCCGTGAATAATTGCTTCCTAATCTATGCGGACTAAAAAAGGACATATGGTACGGTGGTAGTAGCATTTATGTACTTGCCAATTTCAACAGAAAAAGCAACACGTAAAAATATTCCTAAAACGCTTTATGGGATTTGACAGATGATGATTACAGTCTGAATGAGGCACTCAGACAATCTGGGAATTCACAAGTTCAAATTACACTTTATAATAGGGACCAATGCAACTCACTATTATGCATGTTACGGCTTTTACCACTGAGCTAAACTCCAGGGCTGCACGATATAGAGAACATGAGAGATACTAATTATTTTGGAAAAGGATACGGTTGGCATATGTAATATTTGGATACTTTTACAGCAGGTGTGTCTAAACTATGGTCCGCGGGCCAAATGAGTCTCTCAGACTCATTTTTGCTGGCTCTCGGGCTTTATGATGAATTAGCCTGAATGAACAACAATGAGCAAATGAGCTTTTTATTGCATTTTTTTAAATTATACCATCATAATCTCAGTAACAAAAAGTGGAATGCAATATAAGCCTAAAACGTATTTTACAGGTGTGGTTTATTGCAAATATGTCACTGTGTTGTCCCTCTGCTTTGTGCATCAGTATGTAGCTCTATATGAAAGAAGTTTGTACAACCCTTTGGATGATCAAACTGAAAAAGAGTAGAACTTTACTTGATTATTAAGGTTTGTATTTGAAGTGTATTTGTGCTAAAGGAAAGGCCTAAACATTTTATAGTACAATTGTAGCCTGCATGGACATAGCTAGACCAGAGATTTATTCAGTAGTTTATATTTCTATATTTGTTCCATGTCTCTTCTCTAAAATATCAATTTTCTCTCCTAAAGCCGTTCTGTACTGTACATCCTGTACTATAGATACTTTATACAGTATGTAGAAATTCCCAATCAGTAAAAATACACTTGGCCCTGCCCCTTTAAGTGAGTGCTGCTGATGTTCGTTACCCAAGTGTAGACATCAGACTTAAGGGTGGCTCCATAGGTTTGGTTTATTTATATTTAGACAACAATGTACAGACTAGAGCAATGTGCATAATGCGCAGTGGCTGAATGTACTGGGTTTTGTGGTGGAAATTTAGAGACATGGAGAAAGCCATTACACTGCATGGCTCCTATTGAAAGTTAAAAGGCTTAGGCCAGTTGAATTATATTTGGAAATGTTTGTGGGAGTTCTCTTCATGTCACTGCCATATACTCCTTATTTTTAATGTATACTTTCAGGTTGTTTCAGTTAACATGGTTTGGTCTTGGTTAGAGTCCAGTTTAGTCCTGATGTTTACTTTGTTTAATTCTGGGTATAGTTCCAGTTTTTATGTGGTTCATATGTAAGTGTGATCAAGCATAGTCTAAATATTTCTCCTTACTAAAGACTTAACTTTAACTTTGTTTTGTAATTTGTAGATAGTAAGGTCAAAGCTTGCGGTTGGGTTGTCTGCTCAGTATTCTGTCGGCACTCACGTTCTTCATCGTCATCGTCGGGAGGGGGTCGTGCGGAGGGCATCTGTTGTATCTCTCTCCGGGTCTCATCTGTGGACTGGAGAGGGCCGAGCTGGTGCTCCTGCTGATTGACCCAGTTTGACGTAAAGCCCCCGTCGTCCTGGGACGGGCTGGAGGGATCTGGAGACGCCACAGCTACAAGAGAAATGAGAAAGGTCAGAATAGGGCTGTGAAACTGAGATCAAGATTTAGACATTTTTAAATCACTTGAGCCGAGAGGTCTATGGTTAACCTCACGGTCACTACTTCCTGTCCAGTTTTATCCCCATGTGGTTTTTGCTGAGTTATGCTAAAATTAATAAATATATAAAAGATAAGGCAGTAAACTGGGGGCTGTGGGCAGATGTTACTCAGAACATGTTAAAAAGCACAAAAAACACAGGAAACGTCAGTGTTTGGAAAGAGAAATGTCTGCTAATGCTAATTTTGAGACATAATAAATATTATAATGCCACAATCTGAAGTATTCTAGATATAAAAACTATTGTGTGTTGTTTATTTTAATTAATTAAATTTTAACAGGTTGTTTATTTTATGCTTTATGATTTTAGTGAGTGTTAGCTTTGAGACACTGTGTGCTCAAAGCTTATTCTCAGTCAGTAAAAGCATAGATGAAAAGAATACAGAAGGCCAACCAATAAAATTTTCATGAAAGGTTACATAGTGCACCTTTAATTTCTGGCATACCAAACCATTTTTCCAGCCATCATAACTTCATTAACATCATTGCACTTTTTTTTTGTTTTGTTTTTTTTTTCTTCACATTAACTCTTTGAACAATAAGGACTCAAAATGTCACTGCCTCATTTCCAGCACGGGGAACAGTAACATGATTGACAGACTGTACAAGAAGTAAAGCATAAATTATGATATAACAGTTATGCAACAAAGACGTCATAACCACAAGTCTATTGGAAAATTAACCCCCAAAACAAACTACAGCCTATAAAAGCAGGGGTGAGTGAAAACAGTAATTTGGCTGCCCTGTGATTTTGTGAATAATGGGAATTGT
>KN500321.1:0-14958 GCA_000787155.1 Scartelaos histophorus | reverse complement strand
CCTCCTGCGCCTCTCCCCCCTCTCCCCCTCGTCCTGCCCTGACCTCAAAACGCAATGTGGTGTCCAGGACTAGCCAAATACTCTTGATATTGCTCAAAAATTTGTATCTGTATGTATATGTGTAATACAATCGTCCCCAGTAGCGACTTTAGCCAGTTGAATTTTATATATAAATCTACAATGAAACTTGAGAAAACAGTAATAAAAAAAGTAAATATAGTAGAAATATACGTTAAAACATGCATTCTTAAGCTCTATTCTTACTGACCAGGCTTCCCTCACTACAGATCTGACCTGTAACTTGGCCTGGACATCACTTGCTTCATCCCATGGAGATAGAAAAGTGTAATGTCATACTGTGGAACATTCCAGGCACGGAAAGTAGCAGAACCTCCACGAAAAATGACATCTTAATTGAATTCTTATGAGGTTTAAGCTATGTTATAATACTGTTATCTCATCAAAACATACCTGGACTTTTGTTTCATTCACACATGTTTGAGTAATCCCGCATTATTAGTGTCTCTGCATTCCTACAGCTCTTTTAAATGCTCTTTTTCACCTAGTAATATCATGTAAAAGCTCCCTTTGCCATTTTATTCAGTAGAAATCGTCAATTCCAGGGCTGAAATCATCCAAATGATTCTGGTGTAGGTGTATAGAGTTTAAAAACACAGTGGAGCACTTCCTGTATTAACCACAATGTTTTCTGTATGAGAGAAGAACAGAGCCTAAATATGCAAATGTGTGAAAGAAACAAAACACAACTCTAGATATGTTTTTGATGAGGGAACATTATAACACAGATCCAAAAAGAGAGTAATCTGGGCGCTTTAAGCAAACGCCATATTTTCTATTCAGTTACAGTTAATCTTCCTCCCCTAATTCTCCGTGCTTATTTGAATGGCCGACTAGTCAAACCAGATTGAGATGTTGTGTCACGAGATCTGGCCCCATCCCTTTGCGGTTTGTACCACACAGGCGGAGCTGTGGGGGTCCGCTTCAAACAGCCAGCGAGGGTCCCGGAGGAGGAGGGGCCCCGCTTCTCAAAGGCAGGGGGAAAGAGACTATCTGTCAGAACAAGAGGGGGCACAGTGGGGGCCAATGGACACACACGGCTTTAATCCTCCGCACCTGGCTGCATACATACACTGACCCGGGTCCATGTTAAGAGAGCTTTAACGCTATTCACATGAAGGATGAACATTGAGCGCATTCATGAGCTAACTCACTACACAGCAAACAATATGATGGCCACCCTAGGGTGCGGCCGGGAGAGAGAAAGAGTCTGTTAATTAGAGAGGAGAAGAAGGAGCAACAGTATCAAAGACTATTGGGTACACACAACAGAGGAGCACACAAAAGGCGTAGCACTGCAGTAGCACAGAGCCTGGGTGTACTCAAGCTCGACTTACATTTGCACTACACTGGAACTTTAGCATAAAGACAATCGGACCAAGAAGATTCAGGGGAAATTGGTCATTAATGTACAACAAACTAAGTCCTGCTATAAACAGATGTGAGGTTAAATATGCAGATTTTATTAATAATGATTTTGCAACATTAAAAAAAAGGCCTGACAGGTGAATTATGGGGCATTTTGCGGGAGTAAGGGACCATATACAGTAAGTTTTAGTGGCTCTTTTGGAGTTTTTTTTGCTTTGTGAAGATACTTTACAATGGATTTAAACAGTAATCCACAGTTGTCTTTATGCAGAATTGTATAGCTGTAGTTATCGTCAAAAAGTTATGAGTTATGTTATGTTTAACTTTAATAAGCAATATGCAAATGATTTTAGATTTTGTAGCAGAATTTTGATGCCGAATAAAAACTAATATATTTCCATTATTCATTTATTGATCTATTTCTCAACAAATACACTTTAAATGAGTTTGTGCCAGGTTATAATAAATTCTATCAGAAAAGCCTGTTTAAGTTCACAGCAGGTTCATTATTAGATATATGCAAGGTTATTCCAACAGATAATGATCACTCAATGTTAATGTCCAGTCTTTTCAGTAATTAAGTATGAAAACGTTTGTCGATTCACAGCAAGTTTGTCATAAATTTATCAACACTGCTCTTTGAAATCTGCATTTGAGTAAAGAAAATAAAATATATTTTTAAAGTTCAATATAAAGATGAATGTATACATGTATTTTTACATGAAAAATCAACTCACTTTGCAGCATTCTCACTGTCAAAGGAATGTAGGTCGAGGACTTCAGAGAGGTCCACCCTGCAACAGACAGTGGAGACACCTCAGGTTTAAATGAATGGGAACAGTTTAGATTAGGGATCACATTTTTTTCAAATGTCATTTTTTATTATTTTAATTATTTTTTAAAGTATTGAAACAGTATATAGTGATGTCGGTAAATTAATACCAGGCGACCACAACAGACAGTGGAGACACTTCAGGTTTAGATGAATGGAAACAGTTTAGATCAGGGATCACATTTTTCAGTATATAGTGATACCAGGCGACCTTCAACATCAAAACCTGTACCAAAAATGTGCACCAATCAGGGATCTCATATTAATGGAAAAGTAGTAGTAACATACTTACTAAGCAGTTAATTGGAACTTTCCTATTAAGTTTATAAAGTAAATATTAAAGGACCCACATTACACTTTTTTCTGATCTGTTCTAATGTTGTTTCCTCATCAAAAGCAAACCTAGAGTTGTGTGGTTTCATTCACACATGTTTAACACATTAGTCCTACAGATTTGGGCTGTTTTCTTCTCCCAAAATGAAAACACTCTGTTCCACCTTGTGATGTCACAGGGTAATACAGGAAAGGAAGTGCGCCACTGTGTTTTTAAACCATCTTCAATGAAATTATCTGGATGATTTCAGAACTGGAATTGCCAATCTCTACTGAACTAAAGGTACTTGTTAGCTTGAAAACTACTACTTCGTGACATCACAAGGTGGAACGGAGCATTTTGAGTTTTAGAGATGTAGACAGATGAATAATAAAGGGTTAATGTTAATATGTAAATGAAACACAACTCCAGGTATGTTTTTGAGGAAATAAGAACATTCTAACATGACTTGAAGCTTAATTTTGCGTAATACAAGACCTTTAACTGTACTCTTCATCATTAAGTGCTCTATAAATATCTGAAAAACCACTAGCTAACAGACATAGTTAGCTTAGTTAATATGTGGTCCCTTAACTATAAAGCATTCCCAACTGACTCATTGAAGGGACAAAAATAGGCCTTCTAACTCTTTCAACTCAGTCACACCAGCGCTGAGTTCAGACCCATTGGGAGCAGGCTGTGGGAATGTTTTTGTGATTAACCCCTCTCTGCACGTCCTCTTTCATGTGTGATCTGGTCCGGACCCTGGTCTGGACCCTGCTGAGTCCCAGCTGATAACAACAACATTTGGGGGCAAATCCAGACCACTGCTGGACAATATTAATTTCATGAACATAAACAAGACACCCTTTTAATCGCGCTATTTAACACAAGAAAATAGTCACATTGTATTCTTCAAAGGGTCTATATTACGCCATTTTCTGATCTGTAATAATGTTGTTTCCTTATCAAAAATCATGTTTCAAGATCATGTTTCATTCATGCATGTTTAACGCACAAACCCTGCATATGAAGCCTGTGTTCCTCTTTCAAACAGAAAACACAGACATCTTCACTAGATATATTTTGCTCATTTCAGCCATGTAATTGTCAGTCGCTAATACTTGAAACTTCATGACAACACAAGGAGGAACGGAGCATTTTTGGCTTTGGTGACAACGGTTATAATTTCAGACCAAATTCCCTCTTAGTTGCCACCAGCATGCGCTCATGAGAGGATGAGTGCCCATGAGCAAGCACAGTAGTCATGTGTGTTTGTGCTGTTATATTGACCAAACAATATTTGCCCCAAAATATACTGAGCTGTATATGAGATTCACAGATCTTTACTGATGCTACAATTCTACCACACACGTTTACACTTATGCAATAGAGTCCTGGTGTCAGACAGCAAAGGCTTGTGGGTAATCAGACACTGTTGAACATTTAGTGTTTTTTTTGGGGGGGATATGGGGAGAGAGGGAGGAGAGAGAAAGAGGGACGAGGGTGTCACGACTAAACAACTTTGATACAGAGATCTAAGGTAGAGCACAAACAGATGCTCAGACTTAGTTATCCAACTCAAGCTGTGATGGGTTTACAAAGCATTACCTCGATCGCTGTGTTTCCAAAATCTTCACCAGACCATTGATGGACCTGAAGGCACACAAACATATCATCAGAACAAAACCAAAAAATGTTACTTTTATTCTACTTTTTTACTAGATTATGCACAATACACATTTTGTATGAACATGTCATTAAAAAGTACAAGCCCAAATTTAAAACATATAATATAATAATAGGGAAACCAGTCAGTAAGAGACTGTGTACTTTTTTATTACTCATGTTGCATGAGGAAATATTTCTCATTTTCAGTACTCAGTACTCCTTGTGCTGCCGCCTCTTAATCAGATCTTTGTTGTAAATGAGAATTGGTTCTCATTTACGACCATTGTTAAATGGTCAAATTGAAAACATTCTGTTCCTGTGTGTTCTGCTGGGGGGGAGCAGCAGTAAAAGGGACATTGGGTGGACTGACAAACTGATCCATAAAACTGGACACGTGATCTGCTGTGAGCTGGAGACATTTGTCATAGTGAGGAACAGAGACACTGGACAAACTGCTCTTCACCTCACCAGACTATAGAGGAACAGAGGAGCTCATTCTCCAGCAGGCTCCTATAGCGCAAACAGTGAGAGATACACGACTATATTCAGACCATACTCCATACAAATGTACAACTCAACTTTATGTAAAAGATAACCCTATGTCCTGTCAATCCTCAGATCACTGTTGCACTGTCTTCCTATAATCTCTTGTACATAGATGAGATTTTTTATTACTTATTTGAACATATGAACGTATAGATTTATATAATTATGCCTTATTTATTTATTATGTCTATTTTTATATTTTTACTCTCCGTTATTATAATATATTGTGATGTCTGAATTACTGTGCCACAAACATTTCCCCTGTGGATCAATACATTTTGTCCAACTCCAAGTTTAAGTCTAAAAAGTGTTAACATTAAACTACGCCACTATGTGACATCACAAGGTGGAGCAGTGCATTTGGCGATATAGACAAGACTAATTGGAGGTAGCTGTAACAACATTCAAACATGGCTTTAAGTTCATGAGAGTCATTTTTGTGTAATATAAGACCTGTAAATATAGTTTGGCATTTACCTCACAGTATCTTTGAGTTGAGCTAATTCTTGGTCTTTCACCAGGTCCGTCTTGTTGATAATAGTCAGATCAGCCAGAGCTATTTGCCTGTTAAAACAAAACCATACATCTTAAGAAGTAAGCCGACAAAAAAAGAAAACAAAACAATATTTGTGAACCATGTTTACACAATAACACACAGCAGTTTGCCTGACCGTGTGTGTGGGTGGCAGTGGAAGAAGAACCACACACACTATCATGACTGAGCACTGTTTGGTTTGGAGGTGAAAACACAAACATGGAGGAGGACAACATACAGCGCCTTTTACATCAGACTGTTTGTTCTGCTGCACCCATTCTACACAGCTGTTAGCGGCACACACACATAGACACACACACAGACATTGCAAAACTGAGGATTGCAGTACTGAGGAATAGATAGACCGATACCAATAAAAAAATCCTCTTTCTTTAGATTATAGATTATGATGTTTAACATTAAATCATAGTATTTTCTTTTCTATAATCATGTGGCCTTATATCTGTGTGATTCCTCAGGGGTGCAGGTAGGTTCTGTACTGGTCCATGGGCGTATACAAGTCTATGTGCTCTTATACTCGTTTTGATACAGCTCAAGGTCACTCTAAAGCAATTCAGGAGTGTCCATTTCTATCCTGTGAATGGGACTTTTTTAGTATTGATACTTGATAGTATGTAGTTTGGACACTAGTTGGATTGAATAGTATCTGATTTTCAATATTTATTTTGACAACCCTCACACACAGACAGAAGAGGCTTGGGGAGATGGACACTAGACTGGCAAACATGAGTTATGTACCTGGCAGCTTCATTGACAAGTCCTTCAGGTTTCTCTTCTGATAATTGCTGTTTGGACAAAAAGAAAACAATATTGCATTGCATTATTGCAATTCAAATTGCATGTGAAGATAGAGTCAAAACCACACTTTGAACAGGCCCATTTTCCCTGGAGATAAATCACGTTTATGCCATACTGTAGAATATTATAAACAATGGAACACATAAATAAGAGTAAGGTTTGTGGAGATGCAAGCCCACTTACAGTAAGGACGCATCAATTCAAGTCTATTTTTTGCTTTAAAGTTACACAGTGAATCCCCATTGTAACTCAACAGTGTCTTTTTCTATTTGTTTTGGTTTTGTCTTTACTACATAAAACTTGAAAACATGAATAATTCATTTATTATAATTTTTATTAAGTTATATGGTGGTGAAAACATCAGGTTTTCATTGTCAATAGTAACACAATATAAAATCTCTATGCTTCTTTTCACACAACTATCTTAAAGCTAGGAGCATTTGTTTTACTATACTTCCTGTCATGAAATAATATTAAAATTATATTGTTTTATAGCTGCATAATTGTGTCAACAAAGCACAATCAGATGGGATAGAAGTTAAAAGGAAAAACATGAAGGCATGAGTGGATGTGTCAGTCCTATTATAAAACAAATCTCACATATCACTTATCCTTTCACAATGTGTTACTACAGCCAGTCTTCTGTCTCAGTTTAACACGGGGCTCTGAATCCAACCGCCACACCTCCAAGACCCATTACAAAAGCGTCACTTGACATGTTACCGTCAAATAGGGTGAGTAGGATTTCAAAATAATTCAAACACCAGAAAATTTAACATCTCATTTTGAATTCTCACAAGAAAATACGACTGATGATTTGTGAAGCACGTGGGGATAATTTGAGCTGGAAATTTGGACAGTTAATTAGCTTGCAGCACCATTATTATTGCACTACAGGCAAAATGCTAGTTTAGACACATAATGTAACAGCAGAAATGCAATGTCTTAATTTTGGTGACTAATTAAAATTTTAAGACTGAGGCTTTTGACAAAATATTTTGAGTTTTAGTCAAGACTTATTAATAAAGTCATAACAAAACTGTAGTTTAGATTTAGGTTATGTTGACACACATTTACATATTTCTTGTGATTCACATCCCGAAGGTCCTATAAAAATAACTCTGGGAATCTATGTTATAATGTTGTTGCGTCTTCAAAAACATTTAGTTTTTTATTTCAGACATGTTAGAGTAATCTTTTATTATTGTCCAAGTCTTCAAATCTCAAAATGCTTTGTTCCAATTTGTGATGTCATGAAGCAATAGTTTTTAAGTCACCTTTAACCTTTTGTTCAGTAGAGTCTGAACGCATCTAAATGATTTATGCGGTTTAAAGACACAGTGTGTATTACCAGATGACATCACAAGGTGGAACAGTGTTTTTCGTTCTGTAAATATGCAGTTTTTGAGTGTTAAACATGTGTGGATGAAACAAACCACAACTCCAGGTATGTTTTTGATGAGGAAACAGCATTAAAACATAAATCAGAATATGCTATAATATGGGTTCTGTAATCATTTACCAAAAACCTTTTCTTCAACATGTTACATCGAAAGCTTCAACAAAACATCATAAACACAACTGAGCTCTGACCTGCAGTCCATACTTGGCGTCAATGACTGTCACGATCCCTAGAGAAAACAGAAGATGAGTGAAGATGTGAGGAAGGCATCTTGGACACATGTTTTTCACTTTGGATTTGTCTGGACCACTTTCTCAGGGTTATTTTGAGACTATGCTTATGCGGCACCGGCCTGTAACAACAAAAAGGACAGCTGAGTATTTACTACAGCGCAAAACAAGATGTCAAGTCTCCAAATGAAGACCGCTGTGGGGCAGGACAAGAAAACAGAACGTGTGGAATTAACGGATTATTTGGGATTAGGGATGTCACAATAGAAAATGGCAGTGTTACGATTAAAGCAGACCTATTATGTAAAATCAACTTTTTCGAGCCTTTAATCATGTTATAGTTGTTTCCCGTCACCACTTACTCAGCCAAAGTTGTATTTGGAGTGCTCAAGACGCCATACTGACGGTCAATTCAAAACGGAAACTACAGGTACTTGATCTCTACTTTTATATTCTTGATTCACATAAGATTTGGCTGCATTACGTAATAATTTTTGTTCAAATGGTACAAATGAAATAAAAAATCAGCTGCTCCCTAGCAAATGCAGCTATCCATCAGAGTTACGGACTACTACTATTACTATATAGCAACGTCTGAAGAATTATGTGATTTAAAATGTCCAAATTATAAGGAATGAACATAGATTATAACTATACATTAGATACAAGCACAATATGTCTTCTTTAATGCGTAGAAACACAACAAATATTTACAAGTATTAACGTCCTGAGCCTATAACAGTGTAATCCTTCATTCACTTTCATTCACATTGTTTTTTTAGATCACCATTCCTTTAGTAGCTCTGGAAAGCCTAGAGCCAAACTTTATAACCCTAAAGCAGAACAAAGAATAGAGACACTTGATACTAGTGTGATCAGCATATCAGACATGCTCAGAAATTAATCTCCTACCATCTAAATAAATGTCACTGCCGAGCTCAGCGTCCACCCAGAACATAGAGGCCACAGCACCTGCAAGAAAAGAAGGAGGAAAAGAAGTTTGTAAAATCAGGGCAAGAAAACTGGACAACAACTGAACCGTGCATGCATTATAAATAAAAGTGTTAGACAACTAAAGTTTACTTACTACTTATCTACTTAAAGCTATTGATTACTTTCCAATTTATCCAAAATCATGGTCAACTTGAGACCATGGAATCTTTACTGCACCCAGAGGTCAAATATACCTTAGAAAAACATTTAAACTTCACTTAAGCTTACTTGAGTTCTAGCAAAATACTATTCAGTTCAATCCAATACAAAACAGAGCGTTTTAATACAACTGCATCTGTTCTACCACAAGCTCAAAAGTATTTCAGGAAATCAGTTCTTTGACACCGCTTTAGCTCAGTGTTATAGAGATGCTACTTTAGACACGTACTTCTAAATGTTAAATTGAAGTACTTTAATGACCCTTTACAGCTTCATTCAAAAAGCACTTTGAAATCAGAGGTCATTATTGAGGTGTCGGTTTTCTTCATCTCTTTAAATTAGGTGTGTGATGGTTTAGTGGTTAATTCTCACAGGTTTAACAGCTTATCTGAACGTTTCTCAAGAAAATACTACTGAGCTTTTGTGAAGTGATAACAAGGACTGAAAATGAACAAGAACTACACCGAAAGTAAAAAATATATATGCTCCACTGTGTTTTTAAACTCCACACACCATCACTAGAATCATTTGGACCGTTTCAGTCTGGAATTTCCTATCTCTATTAAATAAAAGTAAAAAGTGAAACGTGAAAACTACCACTTCATGACATCACAGGGAGGGACAGAGGATTTTGTGGACAGACTAATATTGTAGGATTACTCAAACTTATGTGAAGGGAATGAAACACAACTCCAGGTAACAACATTTTAACACGGCTTAAAGCTCAAAAGACTCTATTTTGTGCAATATAGAACCTTTAAGCTAATCTGCTCTATGTTAATGAGCCTTAATAGTAAAGCCATATTTGTTTAATTTCTAGAAAATAGAATAAAACAGGAAAAATAAGAGTGATATTTTGAAGATTGGGCCTAAAGATCAACCGCTGGGAGGAGGCTGAGTGCTTAGGATCGAGGAAGTGTGTGTGGAGAGGGAAGTGTGGACCTCCCTGCTCAGTGTACTGCTCCGTGACCCGGCCCCGAATAAAGTGGAATAAAACAGATGGACGGATGGATCAACATTGCGGTACACTGTTTAAAGCTTTGAATGTATTTTTGTAATATACATGTTTGTCCACAGGGGTTTTCTGTGCTATTTTCAAACCCATATTCTGCTTTTGTCAGCCAAAGGGAAGATAAAAGAAATATGTGCAGTTTTGAATTGTTTGTCTCTGGTACATGTGGTTAGTTTCCATTTCTTTGGGAACATGGTTATTATATGAGACTATGTTGGAGCACTGGCCACAGGGTGTTCACCAAATCCTCCTTGGTCAAACTGCACAGACAGAATAAGAAAGCTTTGTAAATATTTGATAGCTGCGTAATGGAAACCTTCTTTTTGATTGGCATGTTTCACAAAACTCATCCAACCCAGACCTGAAAGAAAGGGGTGATTCCCGGTGGAGTGTTTATGACTGACAGGCCTGTCTGCACCAATGACAGAGCTGTCTACATCGATAACAAGCCCATCTCAGCCAATGACATGTCACGAGCTTTTAAATGTGTTGGGGGCTAAAGTAGGGCTGAATGATTTAAAAAAAAAAAGCAAACTGTTGATTTATGTTTTTAAATGTCGATCAATTTGATTCTATTTACATATAAAAGTTTTTTGAAAATTGCAAACTGATAGAAAGCATATACATTGCTGTGCAGCAGAGTGAGAAGACCACAAAATCCCCTAAAAACATGTTTCTAGCATAAGAGACATGAGCATCCAAGTTGACTCACAGCTGTTCTAATATGAAACATTTACATAAATCAACATTTGTTTTAATTTTCTTTCATCTAAATCCATGTTTAGTTAAGAAAACACATTTTAAATCTGTCCGGGATTGATACCAGATGAGAAAGAGGTTAACAAATGCAAGAATTCCATGCATTTCAGAACACGTTTGTTGAGATCTAAAGTTCAAAGTTTGAAAATGTTCATACAAAAATCCATAAAATATTTGGATGTTTGCAGAAGGCATAATGTCAACTATGTCAGACTAGCAGATAGGCAGAAATAACCAATTCCTATTTATAAAGTGCACTACATTTATTTTATAAAATCCACAAACCTATTGACCCATTTTGAGGACCTTTTACAATTCAAAAGATACTACCGGTATATTTATTTTTTTATTTAATCGTCAATCACTATGGCAACTGTCCGAATCATTCCTCATTCTAAACAGAATAGACAGATTGCTGTGAGGTCATCCAATGCACAGCAATAAATGCACCAAACCTTGTCCTAGTATTTTTCCTAGTGTTTTTCAAGTGTTTTATGCATGTTAAAATAAACTGTTTGTGCTGTAGCCCTGTTAAATACAAATAAACCTTGTGGCATGTGTGTGCTGTGTGTGGCCTGAAGGTGTCTGAGGAGCCCACACACAAGTAAATGCACAGCTGTTGACACCCTGCAGTCCAAGTAAGAGAAAACACTGTCCATACAAACCATACACACCACCTCCAGTGTTTTTATAAAGGAAAGTGTAAAAACAAGCTCAAATTTAGACCATTAAAAACTTAAGGTTTCAATTTCACTCCCTGGAATTATGCGTGAATAGATGAAACAGTTATTTTAGAAGTTAGTCTGTGAATTGTTTTTTTTTTTTTTTTTAATCAGTCAATCTAGTCAGCACATAATATCTATTAATTAAGTAAAGGTGCACTGTGTAGAGTCCATTAGTCACAATTTTTCACCCCTAATTCAATTTATTAAAAGGTAGTATGGATAATTGCATTACTTATCTATGTCCTCACACATGAAAACATGTTCCAGCTATTGTCTGTTCTTATGACTGTTAAATAATAAATAATTTCAAAATAATTATATAGCGAGAGGATGTAAGCATACTATGGACTTCAAAACACCAGTGCAATATTTGAGGACATCTAAACTATCAGGTTTATTTGGCATCACTTTACCTGGATCGGCAAGTCCAGTTGTTTCTAACAAAATGTAGTCAAACTTTCCTTTTTTCTCCATCAGGTTTTCAATGGCTTTCAGACCATTGTCCCTGAAACATAAAAGCGTTTCAGCTATGACAATACAGCCAATCTCAGCAACATCAGCAATATTGTGTCCATAATAATATAGTGTTATGAATAATAGATAAGTTCACAAGGATGAATAAAAAATATATATTTACATACTTGACAGAGCAGCAGAGGCAGCCATTCCTCAGCTCCAGCCACTCTTCATACAACTCTCCTGCTTGGCTCACTGCAAGAGACTTCTCAAGGGCGCTACCTACAGGCCAGAGTAAGAACAGTAACTTTTGGTAATCGAAATTAGAAGAGAGAAGATTAGAAGAAAAATAAATGTTAGGATATATGAAAGAATATAAGAAATAATTGATACCCTCTCCAAATTCATTGAGTATGACAGCGATCCTCTTGTTGTGTTGTTCAGTGAGAATGTAGTTTAGAAGTGTGGTTTTTCCAGCACCTGAGAAAAGAAAAATTGTGTTTGATAATATAGATTTATATTAATCTGTGTAGTGTATGTGCTAATGATACAGAGAAAACATACAATAGATAACCCTATATCATGTCAATCATTATTTAATCTTTGCAGTTTCTCCTTACCTACTTCTTGTATATTATTGATATATATGTGTATTACTATGTTTCTATATTTTATTTTTACTTGTACATGTACATTTAAACAATTATGCCTTATCTTACACTAGTCTTTATCTGTTTATGCTACTTATTTTGAATTTATTATTACCATTTAAATTTTTGCTGTTTGTTATTATATTATTATTGTGATGTGTGAGCCACTGTGTCCAAATAAATTGTGGACCCTAACCCTAACCCTAACCCTAACCCTAACCCAACAAAGTTTGTCTAAGTCTAAGTTAACGTTAGTATCAAAGCCTGAAAGAAAATGTAATTGAGGATATTGAGTAAATTGACAAAATACTGCCCTCTAGTGGACTGAACAAGCATGCAAAAACCAACAACATTGCAGCTTTGCATGTGGGAATAAAATACAATTCAATACAACATCAAAAAAACAATTAAAAAAAAAATTTTAGAATACATTTTCATTTAGCAATTTGATGCACAGAAAGTTAACACAGAAATACACAGAAAGTTAATTACAAAAATACAAACAAAATATTTTCCCTTGTGGATCAATAAAGGGTAAGTCAGTATACAAAACAGTATACAAAATGAAATGTAACTTATGAACATTATAATTCTGTTTTGTCAAGATAGTGATTAATATAGAAAACGTATTTTTCAGGTGTCGGTATTGAAAACCAGGTATTGTTCAAGTACTGATACCCCAAAAAACTGAAAGGTACTGAACCCTTGTAGTCATGGTTGCACTTTCAGGTAGGGCTACTTCATAAACTAATGTTCATTTAAAAAAGTTTGCGCATGATTAACTGCTAAAAATACAATGAATAACAATATAAATCTTGTATATTTATATGAACCTTTTATATTTATGCACAGTCTAATAATTGCTTATGTTCAATTCCTTACCTAGATATCCAGTGATGATAGTGACAGGTATTTGCCCCATAGAGACGGGAGACTTTGGGTCAATGGGCACCAGCTCTGGACACTCATCCTCTTCTTCCATGGCTGAACATAAAACATACAAATGTATTAAATAATTATTAAAAGAGTATTTAATATGAACGTCTACCCAATCTATTTTATTAATCCAGCAGATTTTTAAGTATGACAGTTTTAAGGTCCTGTAAAGGGAAATAAAAATAACTAAATATATTAATTAAAGAGATAAACAAAAAACATTAGATGTCATAATGTCAGGTAACATAACAGATTTAGATTTAGTTAAAGGTGTACTACGCAACTTTTCAGGTAGAAGGTCGTTGTCTCCATGGAGATGTTACTATTTTGTCTGGAATGTTCCACAGTGTGCCATAAAACGTATCTATCTTACATTATGTAAATTACAGGTATTTTTATTGCCCCCAAATAACATAAAATCATGTATTCTGATTGTCAGTGTAGTCGCCTCTCCACAGATCTGACCTGTAACTTGTAGTCACTTGTTTGTTTCTTTGGAAATGAATCTGCAAAGACAAGCGGTTGGCGGACCCTCCAGCAAAAAAGTTACACAGTGCAAATTGTGGTACAAGTTGTTTCAAGCAATAACAGCTTTACTGACATGCAATAGCCTACATACTGACACCAGATCAAAATACTTTATTATTTAAAGTGCTTACTTGTTAAATTAACGACGACTGCACTGACACGTTGTTGCTTCACCCCAGATAAATAGCTTTAACTGTCCAGTAAAAAAAGAGTGAATAAAAGGCTTATGAGAAATGTTGCTAGCTCTGCACCATGGGAGTTACACAGTGTTACGTTAAAGCAGTACCGTGTGGATGAAAGAGATGAAATACTTTAGTTCCGCCTTTTCAGTTCCGCTCATTTCAAAAAATAAAAAAAAATAAAATTGTGACGGCACTAGAAAATGCTAAAAACGATCAAAGGTGAGAAAATTTGGTTAAAATACGCGTAGAAGCTTGTGTTTTTGGTCAGAGTGAGCTGAGTTGTGATATCATACAATTACCACAAGAGGACGCTATCCTACTGACCGCAACAGCAGCTCTGTCCCATAGACTGAACATATACGTTCTACATATGAGTTGCAACATTATGATTACTGAAATAATAATGTTTCTGCAGAATCTTTGTGGAGTCTACTTGATTACCTGGATAACCCATGACATAGGACACGCAACAGTGCATTTATTGTAGCTACTGCATTCATAAATCACACTGAACAGTAGGTCTAAATAAGTATGCCATGACAATTAATCTAGGCCCATGTGTAGGCTACTACTAATTATTGCAGCATATAATTTTCTATAAAAATAATAACCTATAATAGATATTTAGGAGGTCTATGATATACTGAAATTTAAATATTAAATTTAAATGGTAAAATTATCTAGGGGCTGTAGTCATTGCTACAAAATATTAACTAAAATAAATAAATAAATAAGTTAATAAAAAAATAAAATAAAAATATAAA
>JACN01083979.1:0-28182 GCA_000787155.1 Scartelaos histophorus | reverse complement strand
TGTCAGGTGAAAAGAGCAGCTGCTGTACCAGAGCCTCGAGCTCCTCAAGTCATCAAGTCGCCAAGCAAAGCTCCTGCTGCTGGACAGAAGACAGACTCTGCTCCTGAGAAGAAGGAGACTGCACAGCCTGTGCCACCAAAGAAGAACCCAGAACCTCAGCCACAAGACAGGTTCAGTGGACCTGCTGAAAAGAAGGAAGTTCTGGACCAGAAAGTCACACAACCCAAAGCCCAGAAAACTCCAGATCAGGGAACACAGTCTCCTCGAAGGCAGAGCAAGGAGCAGGAGTCTGGAGGCTTCTTTGGGCTTGGTGCTTCTAAAGCTCAGCCTGAATCTGGAAACAGAGGAGTCCTAAAGCTCAGCCTGAATCTGGAAAGCCAGAGGAGTCAGTTGGTGGAAAAATGTTTGGCTTTGGTTCTTCTATCTTCAGTTCTGCATCCACTTTAATAACATCGGCCACTTCCACTCCACCTGTCTCTCCTAAGCTGTCTCCTAAACCATCTCCTGCAAAGGAAGCCAAGTCTCTTGTTCCACAAAAACCAGAGGAGCAGAAGAAAAATGAGACTAAAACCATCACTGCCGGACAGACTAAAGTGGACAAAGGTCCACCACAACCAACAAAGACAGAAGCACCATCAGCAGCCCCAGCTGTCAAACCAGGACAATCCATGTGTCCATTGTGTAAGGTTCAGCTCAACATCAACACCAAACAGCCTCCCAACTACAGCAACTGCACTGAGTGCAAGAGCACTGTGTGCAACCAGTGTGGCTTCAACCCTTCACCTAATGACCTAACTGGGCAGGTATGTCAGATTTGCTTTAAGCTTTCTTACACAGTTAACACACACATTATTGTGTTTTAGCCACTATAAGCTGTCCCTCTGATCTGCTATTTTGCAACAGTGTGTTGACTCTCCAAACATTTAAGATAGCTCATAGCTCATTTAGTTGTAAGTGACTTTTGCTTGCTAAACCAACGGTTTGTCATTTGATTTACTTGAAGGGTGAGGCAGACTGTCATTACCTTTGTATAAATGTTTGAGTTTGAGATCTATGCTTTAAGTGACTGTATTTGCAGAATGGCATCCAGGGAGACAGTAGTAGTGTGCTACTGGTCACTAATGGGACTGAATGATATCTAATATATAACCATTACATTATATTTATTTATTCTTATGCTGTTTCCTCCTTCAAAATATGCATTACTTTGATTGCAGGATGGTGGTAGATTCAGAAAGACTATTCAGAATTCAATGCTTATAGTATATTTTTGTTTTCTATTAGGCAAAGGAATGGCTATGTCTGAACTGTCAAGTAAAAAGAGCATCTGCTGTACCAGAACCTCGGGGTCCTCCAGTCCTCAAGTCACCTGGCAAAGCTCCTGCTGCCGGACAGAAGACAGAATCTGCTCCTCTGAAGAAGGATACTGTACAGCATCCACCACTAAAGAAGAACCCAGAACCTCAGCCACAAGACAAAATCAGTGGACCTGTTGAAAAGAAGGAAGTTCTGGAACAGAAAGCTGCACAGTCCAAACTTGAGAAAACTCCAGGTCAAGGAACACAGTCTCCTCGAAGGCAAAGCAAGGAGCAGGAGTCTGGAGGCTTCTTTGGGTTTGGTGCTTCTAAAGCTCAGCCTGAATCTGGAAAGCCAGAGGAGTCAGTTGGTGGAAAAATGTTTGGCTTTGGTTCTTCTATCTTCAGTTCTGCATCCACTTTAATAACATCGGCCACTTCCACTCCACCTGTCTCTCCTAAGCTGTCTCCTAAACCATCTCCTGCAAAGGAAGCCAAGTCTCTTGTTCCACAAAAACCAGAGGAGCAGAAGAAAAATGAGACTAAAACCATCACTGCCGGACAGACTAAAGTGGACAAAGGTCCACCACAACCAACAAAGACAGAAGCACCATCAGCAGCCCCAGCTGTCAAACCAGGACAATCCACGTGTCCATTGTGTAAGGTTCAGCTCAACATCAACACCAAACAGCCTCCCAACTACAGCAACTGCACTGAGTGCAAGAGCACTGTTTGCAACCAGTGTGGCTTCAACCCTTCACCTAATGACCTAACTGGACAGGTATGTCAAAATAGCTCAAATTAGCTTAATGCTAGAATCAGCTTCTCCATCATATGATAAACACAAAGATTCCACAGAGATTAATAAATTGATTACTGCTATAAAGTGTCCACTTCGCTGTCTCATGAGATCAGTTTATTTGCACAAGAATTTTACAATAAAAAATTAAGAATATTTTGTGTGTGGCAGAATAATCTCCAGCTACAAGTAACATTCATCCACAAACCCAAAGGTTAGCAGTTTGATCCCTTTGACCAGAACTGAATATTGACATTGCATCTGTATATGTGTTTGTGAATGGTGGTACCTGAAGAATCTATAAACAAAAAGATGAAGCCGCAGGTCCGTCAAAATGCTCCTGGGCAATTGCAGGGACAAGAACACTTACTAGTGCTGAGTAATAGTGTATAGTATAATAAACAAATTAATTACTCCTCTTGTATTTTTTTTCTTTCAAGAAAAGAGGTTGGTAGTAAATAGAGTCTGACCTTGTAAAATTAATGCTTATTATATTTTCTTTAGGTCAAGGAATGGCTTTGCCTGAACTGTCAGGTGAAAAGAGCAGCTGCTGTAGCAGAGCCTCAAGCTCCTCAAGTTGTCAAGTCGCCAAGCAAAGCTCCTGCTGTAGGACAGAAAACAGACTCTGCTCCTGAGAGGAAGGATACTGCACAGCCCGTGTCACTAAAGAAGAACCCACAACCTCAGCCACAAGACAAAGTCAGTGGACCTGCTGAAAAGAAGGAACTTCTGGACCAGAAAGCTCCACAGACTAAACCCCAGAAAACTCCAGATCAGGGAACACAGTCTCCTCGAAGACAAAGCAAGGAGCAGGAGTCTGGAGGCTTCTTTGGGTTTGGTGCTTCTAAAGCTCAGCCTGAATCTGGAAAGCCAGAGGAGTCAGTTGGTGGAAAAATGTTTGGCTTTGGTTCTTCTATCTTCAGTTCTGCATCCACTTTAATAACGTCTGCAACGTCCACTCCACCTGTCTCTCCTAAGCTGTCTCCTAAACCATCTCCTGCAAAGGAAGCCAAGTCTCTTGTTCCACAAAAACCAGAGGAGCAGAAGAAAAATGAGACTAAAACCATCACTGCCGGACAGACTAAAGTGGACAAAGGTCCACCACAACCAACAAAGACAGAAGCACCATCAGCAGCCCCAGCTGTCAAACCAGGACAATCCATGTGTCCATTGTGTAAGGTTCAGCTCAACATCAACACCAAACAGCCTCCCAACTACAGCAACTGCACTGAGTGCAAGAGCACTGTGTGCAACCAGTGTGGCTTCAACCCTTCACCTAATGACCTAACGGTAAGAATGTTAACTTATCATTACAAAATAATACCTCAAGCGATACTATTTTTAACTAATTAATTAATTTATTCTTTATTTATTTATTCAATTTTAGGGTAAGGAGTGGTTGTGTCTTAATTGTCAGACAAAAAGAGCTCTTTCTATGGCTGAGACCCCAAATAAATTACCTGTAAAAGTCCAGAAGAAAGAGCCCCCAACAACAGATGCTAATCAGAAGAAAACTTTACCCATAGAAGAAAAAGACAGAATAGATACTACAAAGGCTAAACAGGAGGGGCCTATCCCTCCTCAAAAGAAGCCACAGGAGCCAGTGAAAACACCTGATCAAACAAGAAGACCAAGTAATGCATCTGTCAAGAGCCAGGCAGAGTCCAGTGGATTATTTAGTTTAGGTGGGAAAGTCCAGCCAGACTCTACAAAACCGGCCGAGTCTGTGTCAGGGAAAATGTTTGGCTTTGGCTCATCTCTCTTCAGCTCAGCTTCATCTTTAATCTCATCAGCAGTTCAGGACCAGCCTTTGACAACACCACCAGCTTCTCCAAAGATGTCCTTAACTAAAGATGTCAAAGCTCCAGCCACTCAGAAAGTTGAAACAGAGAAGAAATCAGAACAGCCTCAACAAACCAAGACTCCCCCAGTAACCCAGGTAAAAGCAGAGAAGGTTTCACCAGTACCCCCAAAGAAAACTGTCTCTCAAGATGAGGTTAAGTTAGGTGAAGCTTCTTGTCCTCTCTGTAAGGCTCAACTGAACATCAGCTCCAATGAGGCACCAAACTACAATTCCTGCACTGAATGCAAAAATACTGTATGCAACCAGTGTGGATTTAGCCCCATGCCAAGTGGGTCAGAGGTAAGTTTGGTTACTAATGTTTGTGAGATTTGATTGTGTTTTGTTGTGACTGCTTAAATGTTGTCCATGTTCATGTGTTCATTCCTCGTTTGTGCACCAACTTTGGTAATCTAACTCTATATTAGAGTACAAAATAGTCAAATGTACAAAATAAATGAAAAGTCAGGTTTAGAACCAGTTGTTGTTTTTGGCCTCACAGCATAACTGCATTTTTGAACAATTTTGGTTAGCTGCATCATTATACTCACATCCAAGCAGACTGGATTTTAGAGCCAAAAATACACAATATGTTTATTATCCCAAAAAAAATTAAAAATAACTTTAGCAATTGTGTTAGGAAGCCAGCAAACAGTTAAAAGTTGTGTTCAGACACAAATACTGATATAGTGCTATTTTTTACAGACAAAGGAGTGGTTATGTCTGACCTGCCAGATGCAACGAGCCCTAAAGCAATCAGAGGAAGCTCAGCCTCCAGTGAAGAAACCTCTGGCATCTCCAAACAAAGCAGTTACCGCTGCAGTTGCTCCCCCTGTTACTCAAAAAGTAGAGATGTCTGAGAAAATACAGAAAGATACTGTACAACATAAGCCAGAAGAAACTATGGTCCCATCTAAAGTATCAGCAGTCACTCCTACTTCAGTTAATACAAAAGAGGTTCCAACACCTAAAGACACCAAAGTTGGAGTTCTGCCTAAAGCTCCAGTGGACAAGGCAGGGGTTGAAGAGAAAGTTCAACCTGACACCTTTGCACCTCCGAAAGTATCAGAAACTAAAGAGTATAAAAAGGATGAACAACCATCTAAGCCTGCAGAGAAGAAACAACCCCAGCCAGACACAAAGAAAGACACAAAGATAGAAGAAAGTACAACTAAAGAAGATTCAGTAGGTTTCTTTGGCTTTGGTAGTCCTAAATCTCAGCGTTCTGCCTCAATTAAACCTGAACCAGTGTCCGGAAAGGTGCTAGGCTTTGGGTCATCCCTCTTTAGTTCGGCTTCTACTTTGATATCTTCTGCAGTAAAGGATGAATCCCGCAGTACGCCACCAAGTTCGAGAAAAATGTCTGCCCCTCCTCAGGTTTCTGACAAGACTCCACCTTCGAAAGAGTCTCCAAAGCCAAGTCCTCCAGTTTCTCCAAAAGTTGCTCTTGCTAAAGACGCAAAAGCAGTTACCCCTCCAAAGGCAGTTGAACAAAAAACAGAAGATAAAACTCAGAAAGTTCTTGAAAAGGAGGGTAAAGATGCCCTCAAACCAGCATCTCCCAAACCTGTTTCGAAAGCGGAGCTAACTTTCTGCCCACTGTGTAAGGTGGAAATCAACTTGTCTTCTAAAGATGGCCGCAACTACAATACATGCACCGAATGCAAAAATGTGGTGTGCAGCAAATGTGGATTCAGCCCAATGCCAACTGTATCAGAGGTAAATAAACAAAAAGGCAATTTAATAATTGTTTTAATGGTATATCTTCAACATCTTTCTATTTGTGTCTCTTTCTAGGTAAAAGAATGGCTTTGTCTCAACTGTCAGATGCAGAGAGCACTTGGAGCATCTGAACCTCCGGGTCTCCCAATGATGAAACCTTCACCCAAAAAGGAGATTATCCCACCAATTCCAATCAAGGAAAGTGCTGAGTCAGTCATGGATAAAAATAAGGTTGCTGATAAAATTGAAGAAAAGAAATTGCCTGAGGAAGTTACTCCAAAAGCCCCGGAAAAGGCTCCCAAACCTCAACTACAGAAGGCTGCATCCATCACTAAAGCAGTAGAAGATAGCTTACCCTTACAGAAGCCTGCACCAAGTGTTCCAACTCCTCCGCCTGGTCAAGTAGAGGTCAAACAACCATCAGAGCCAGAAGAGGCAAAGAAAGAGCTTCCAAAATCTGTCCCATCTACAGTTTCACCAACTCCTTCAAAGGAAAAATTACCACCTGAACAGCCTACAACAACGATTCCTCCAGTTATTCCTGTAGAAGCAAAGGCACCAATTCAACAGCCTTCTAAATCAACACCAACTGTTGCCTCTCCAGCAGCTCCTAAAGGGCCCGAGGTGGTCAAGCCTTCATCAGAAGAGCCTCCAAAACCTTCAGCCAAGCCTGCTAGTACACCCATAGAAACAAAGGTCACCACAGAACAGCCCCTCAAGTCTACACTGACTATGGACAAACCAGTTCCACCAGAGCCATCTCCCAAACCTGAAATTAAGTCTGTTGTTCCACCAGCTTCTCCAGAAGTAAAAGCAATTCCTCAGCAACCTGCAAAACAAGAACCATCTTCACCCAAACCTTCTCCCAAAGCTCCAGAAGAAAACAAAGGACCCACAGCCCAAGCAGCAAAGCCTCCAATGGCTGCGACCGCCAAACCTGCACAACCATCAGCACAGCCCTCAAAACAAGAACCCTCTTCACCTAAACCTCCCTCCAAAGCTCCATTAGAAACCAAGGGACCTGCAGCCCAGGCAGTCAAGCCAGGGCCTCCAGCTGCCAAGATTGCTCCTCCATCTGCCGCTACTGCCAAACCCACGCAACCACCAGCGCAGCCTGCAAAACAAGAGTCTGGTGGTTTCTTTGGTTTTGGTGGTCCCAAGCCTCAGCCTGCAGCTCAGAAACCATCAGAATCCGTCACAGGGAAAATGTTTGGCTTTGGATCATCTTTTTTGAGTTCAGCATCAAACTTAATATCTACTGCGGTTCAAGATGAGAGTAAAACACCACCGACACCTCGCAAACTGTCTTCAGCCTCTCCTAAAGCAACTCCCCCAGTGTCACCAAAAACTGTTCAGAAAGCTGATGAGAAGAAACCACAAGAGAAGGTCCCAAAGACCCCAGACAAAACGGATAAAGTTTCACCAGAGCCAACCAAAGCGCTGGCTGCTTCTAAAGTACCTGCAAAGACAGAGAAGTCCTCCTGTCCTTTGTGTAAAGTAGAACTCAATGTGGGCTCCAAGGACACTCCAAACTACAACACGTGCACTGAATGCAAGAAAACAGTCTGCAACCAGTGTGGGTTTAATCCAATGCCAAATGTGACAGAGGTATATATATTATTTACCTATTACTTAATAGTACACCGTAGACATCAGTCAATTTTGTAACAACTATTTCTGACACAATAGCCTTCTTTACAATTGACATCATAACCTTAGACGAATAAACCAGTGGCACAATTTCTACATTTAAATAGTGTAAAACCAGCTTTCGTGTTTGTTTGTCTAAGGGGCTATCCCATCAAGCGTTGCAATGTGACGTCTATTTTTAGCAACTGTGAAAAATACTATTTTGTTTATGGACAGGTATATGGGTACACATATTTTATGCCTTTCTTTCACAGTAAAAAAAAACAAAAACAAGAACAGAAGAACAGAGCTACTTACTTTTAAATTGCTAGCAGTGATCCAAGGTCATCATTATCATCCTTTTTTTTTTTCACTGTGATGTTTAGAGAGATAGAGCAGAATTTGAGTGTTCTTGGTTGCTAATAGCATACCAGTGCTAAGAATAATAATCATCATCATAATCATAATTGACACTTTATAATTAAACGTATACAGGTTATAGCAGTCTGATTTTGTCTTTACAAATAACAGTCCAATTCACTGCATATTATAAAATAATGTGACTAATAATGTAGCGCATCAGAGAAGTATGAAAATCCTTGCAAAATAACACAGAAACCTGAAAAGGGTACTTGACTGAAGCACTTTGTTAGCGTCTTATTGACAATATTACAAACAATGTGTCAAGGTTAAAGAAAAAATATTTTTGTCTGATTTTTTTCTTGCATTTGTCTTTACAGGTAAAGGAATGGCTGTGCTTGGACTGCCAGATGAAGCGGGCTATAGGACCATCAGAAGCCACTGGACTCCCAGCCATGAAACCGCTAGCACCAAGCAAAGAGCAGATGGACAAAGCTGTTGTCCAAAAAGACAAGCCTTCAGAACCTCAAGTGAAGAAGGAGACCGTTTCGCCAATTTTACCAAAGAAAGAGGCACCCAAGGTCGAGCCGTTGGTGCCAGCAACTATCCCAGAAGCTGCCCCTGCCCGAAAAGGTTCTTTACCAAAAACCCAGCAAATTCCAACAGCTCAACCTGCACCACCAGAGAAAGATGCAGTCCAAAAGCAGCCACAAGGTGCAAAACCAGTCCAACCAACCCCTCCTACAAAGGCAGAGGTCAAAGAAGGACCTCCAAAGCAGGATACAACCAAACCCACATCGCAACCATCAAAGCCAGCTCCAAATGCAGCCAAGGCCACACCGCCACCCCAGCCTCCCAAGCAAGAATCGGGCGGGTTCTTTGGATTCGGCGGTCCCAAAACACAGCCAACCCCAGCTAAAACAGAAACAGTCACTGGCAAGATGTTTGGTTTTGGGTCATCATTCCTTAGCTCTGCGTCAACCCTTATCAATTCGGCTGTTCAGGATGAAGCTAAAACAACTCCGCCGGTGTCTCCAAAAATGTCTCCGGCAAAACCCAAGCCCGAGCAACCACCACAGGCAAAAGTTACGCCCCCAGTGGAGAAAACAATGGACAAAGTTTCAATTGAGCCTGTGAAAGACAAAGCTGTTACGACAAAAGTAGCACCATCAACCTGCCCACTCTGTAAGGTTGAGCTTAACATTGGCTCCAAGGATTCGCCTAATTATAACACGTGTACGGAATGCAAGAACACCGTTTGCAACCTCTGTGGATTTAACCCGATGCCTCATACAGCAGTGGTGAGTACAGCTTAATTATGTGTTCCATGTTTTAATTAACTATAAATCAAATGGTATGGTCAGGGCTTAGAAAAACGATTCATAAAGGGTTCGGGGGGTTTTTTGTACTTGTCACCGTAGAAAGGATTTAAGCGAGAAAAAGCACTGTTGATTGATGGTTGCTTATGTCGGTTAAGTAATTTGCATGAGAATGACATCTCCCCAGACAATATTTGTATTGTTTGTATTTGCAAATGCATAAATGGGATGCTTTAGAGCTGCAGATTATAAGAATAATAGTGACTCCAATACCTAAGCAGAATGTTGCATTACATATTTTTACGTAAGTTTGTTTATAAGTAAGTTTGATTAAATAATAAATTAATTTACATTTCTCACTCTTAATCAAAGCTAAATATAAAAATAATAACATGGAAAAAAGGTTTAGTATGTCAATTTCTGGAGCCATGTCACAAGTTTATTTGTATCGCACAATTCATATACAGTGTAATTCAAAGTGATTTACAGAATAAGAAAGACATTAAAATCACAATACAAACAAACAAAACATAAATAATCATCATAAAAAACATTAATAGAGATTCCAAGGAAATACATGTTTAAAATGTATTATAACTTGCACTTATTATCCAATGTTTCTGTTGTTTAAATCAGCAATCAAAGTCCTGTGAGGTGGCTACTTTTGTAATTCTGGGCTATAAAAATACATATGTTTTTAAATAAATACAAATGTAACTGAATCTTCAAAATTTAACTTTTCAGAATTGATATATTGATGATAATGATTACAGTTATTTATTTACTTTTTTGTTATTTGCATTGTATTATATTCTATGTACCCATGTATTTGTAGATCTGTCATGGTAACAAATTTTGAACTGTGATATATTGCACTATAAAGTAAATATAGACAAATAATCATGATATTGAAACTATAAAGCAAAATTATCTCAAAAACCAAAATTTTTAAAAAGAACTGCAACATATAATTAGCAGAATGCAAGTACTTTATTAATTAAAGTGTATAGTTTTAGTTCACAATTCAACCCTCTACAACTCAAATTTGATCATATTGCAAAAAAATAACAACAAATTCCCACTAGTGCAAAGAAAAAAGTACCCACTATAAATATTGGCAGTCAAAAATTATTGTTCGTTCTGTAATATACTGAAGGAAAGTTGATATGGTATTAATCATAGCAGGCCCATATATATATTTTGAAAACTTTATCTTCTCTAAATACAAATATATTGCATAAGCAGCTCTTGAGGTCAAAACATGTCTGCTGCATCTAGTTACAAATAACTATGGACCACTGCTAAAGTACAGGTACAGCCCTAGTTTACTATGTCATACATCATCAGAAGCATTGTTGAATATGTGATGCCTGACTGTTGTGGCTGTCCCTCTTCTGAGCACTTGGCCTTGTTATGTAAACGCCCGTGTGACTAGCTTCCCCGTGCACACCAGCCCTCTGTATTAAAAGTGATTGAGGCTTGTGCAACCGCATTAGCTGATGGGATCTGCTGCTGCTGCTGTCAGAGTGTAGCGGTGACAAGGGAATCTCCAGTCCCCGTGCACATAGTGAGACGCCAAAGCCCCCGTGACACTGCATGTCAATAGGATGAGTTCACGTTGTAGGATTTGATGATGTCATAATTTCAGATGGTGGGCAAGGACCACTCTATGGAATAACTCTGTCAGAGTTACTATTTTTGAAAGAAATATTCAACATAGAAATAGATAGAATAGAATAGACATAGAATAGACATAAATAGATAGAACAGAATAGACATATAAACAAATGCTGAACCTTAGGAATATTTGTTTGCTTGTAGATTGGGTCCACAAACCTGCCATATTAATCTCATGATTTATAGTCCTTTTAACTGACAATAATCACACCTTTTTGAGGCTAGACTGATTATTATTGTAGATTATTATGTTTTATAGAGGGGAGACATTGAACTTTGTGCTATTTCATGTGGACAAACCTGTCATTTTAAACTATAGGGAATGTTGAATGTTGTGACGTCATACCAACCTAAAGAGCTGGAGGATAGGTCAGAATGCTATTGTGGAATATCCTGTTTGGTTGATGCTGTTGGTTTATCTTTTCACTATAGCGATTATTCAACTGCAAAGAATTGTCTGTAGTTGAACGTTCTTTCAGACATAAGATCAACTTTCTGGAGCCAATCTCAAATAATAAATGTTGAGGTTCAGCATTTGTGGATCATAATTTAAAGTAGTTTTTCAAAAAAACAGTCATTATCCAAGTTATATAGACCCCATGTCCTCCATCTGAAATTTTAGTAGAGATAGACCAAAATATTGGTCTGATATTTGCACTTTTTAAGGTATGGGCTGTTGGCCTTAACTCTCCAGCAGAGGCAGATATTTAGCAGCCTAAATATGCTTGAAAAATGCATGCATAAAGCTTTATTTGAAGTCTCAAGAGGATGCTGCAAAAATGTGACCACTCTGCTCTCTACACAGTTTGTAGTAAAACCAGGTTGTTGATGAGTTTGTACTGAATTCTAATAACTCCATTTGGGGAAAGTTACACAAAATTGCCTTCCATATCAGCATAAAAATATCAGCAGAATTGTTCAAACATTGATTTCTCTAGATTCTTAACAATTAACATCAGCATTGGTCATGAAAAAACGCATATCAATTGATCTCTTACATTTCAGAAAATTCTAGGCATAAATATTAACTATAAAACAGGTCAATAACTATGCAGTCTGGCAGTTAAACAGCAAATTCCACCATAGCATTCTGACCTGTCTGCCTTTCCAATTCTAAAGTATTCTAGGATATTATGATTCCATGTGAACCCAGCCAATAAGCGAGCGCAAGAGGTGAGGTGGATGTAGCCAGTCACAACACCGCAGTACATTATCAGTAGACATTTCCTTTGAGGCCATCTGCTCTTTCACAGATCAGTGGCGCCGGGCAATTTAGCAGTCTCACATTTATTATACGCGGGAGGTAGCAGCACTCCTACCAACAGTGCATTTGTTCACTCTCCATTCTCTCTGAAATGCCATAGTTTAGTTGGCCATGAAATAACCCGACCTGTGTGCAAAATCAATAGTTCGTGTGGGGGTCTGTGTGCCTTATCTTTATTGCTGCAGGGTATTTACCACTGAGCAAAATATTTGAATGTGTTTGGAATGAGATGATTTTTTTGTATTTGCATTTAGAGATTGACCGATTTTTTCATGAACGATATTGTTTAAAATATAGAGCAACCCATGGATGATGAACTCTATTTAAATATTTTTTGACCGATATGTAAGGACGATTTTGATTATTTTCCCCAAATTACCAGTATGTCATTTAAATTCACTACAAACTCACCCACAGCCCTTTTCGAGCACAAACCTATGAGAGAGCTATGTAATCTCACAGCTATCTCTTTATATTATATATTATCTTTATATTATAAATAGGGATGCACCGATTCCAATAATGTGCCAATACTGCAAAATTGACTGGATTGGGTATCAGTTCCGTCAGTTCAGTCGATATCCTGGTTGGGCCTTTATTTGGATCTAGTAAAGAATGTCTAATGTTTGAACTTTTATTCATGCGAAACTATTCATTCGTGATTTGAAGGATAATCAACCGTAGTGTAACAGAACTGGATCTCATGTGTAATAATTTAACTCTCTTTTAAAGAAAGTGTCATCTTCCATCCCTGCACAGATATCGGTTAATATCGGGTATTGGCAGATGCTTAAAGTCAAAGTACAGACATTGGTATTAGAACTGAAAGAGCTGGATTGGTACATCCCTAATTATAATTGTTAATATAAAACTTTGTGTATTTTTTAAAGAAGCAAATTGACCAAAACAAAATATTGGACTATGCTGGAAGTTGATGCGATTAAAAACCCAAATATCAGCCCAATATATCGGACAAGAGATATACTGATCTATCTCTGTTTGTATCCTGCAACTGCTTAATCGTTATTGTTTTTAGGTGATATCCTAACACTCTACAGGCCTGTTGTGTTTCACACTGTAATGGAGGATGTGCTAAAGGCACATTTTAATCAAACCCAGATTGTTTAATATTTTCAATGATCAGTCAATGTTTTGTGTTGAGTCTAGTTTGTTTATGGTTAAGATACACTTTATTGTCCAATTGGGAAACTTGCCCTCTGCATCTGACCCATCCTTCAGTGTTGCTGGGACCTGTCAGGAGCAGTGGGCCCTGTCAGGGACCCATCTCCATGATTTTGTTGGTCGGCTTGGTCAGAACTACCTCAGCTGGAGGATTGTACCTATTGTGCCTGTTTTGAGTTGTCTGGACTGTCTGGAACCTTCTTGCTCTGAACCATGATTTCTAGGCCACTGTGATAGTCATCAAATTAAGGCTGGAAGCAATATTTATAAGTGCAGCATAATAATACACTAATATTCATTTTTGACCTCTTCTTTTTTCATATGTCTTATGATAGAACTGATGCATGGCCATCTTTGAGAGTGTGTCATTAACACATTAAGATAACAAGGCTGGATGATTTATTATTAAACAACACTTCTTTACATTTAGTGAATTCCAGGTGGTTTTATAGCTCAAAAATACCTAGAAAAACTGGGATTCTGACTGTGAGTGGGGTAGCCTCTCCACAGATCTGACCTGTACCGTGGCCTGGTCTTCATGAAGATAGGAAAGTTTAATGTCATACTGTGAAACATTCCAGACAACATTCCACAGCACAGTTTTGTTTTGGATTAGTTTACTCTCTAATCAGTCTTGATTTCGTCCTGTCAAGAGATACTCCTACAGGCCTGTCCTTGTTCATTCATTGATCATTTGCTGCATAATACACAGGCCTGTTCCCTTCGCTTTGACCTTTTGCCGTCCCAGAGGGAGACCCAGGCATCATGTGGCTGTGTTACTATCAAGCTGACACCCTCTCAGATATGGGCCATTACAATAATTGGCTCTCCTCGTGTGGTGTAAACATGCTGGAGATAAGAGCAGAGGGAATCCTGTCTGTGTGAAGGACAGCAGCTGGCAGTACCTTTGTGTGCACTACATAGAACACCAGAGAGAGACACTTTATTTGCATTCTATACAAATCCGACAGAGCTTTTTAGTAATGTTTAAAGCAGACTTGACTGGAGTTGTGGTCTGTCAAAATGCTTTGTGCTTTTGATGCCATTAAAGCTTCTATGACAGGTTAGATTACTCATTTTACTAGAACACAGTTAAGTCTATATGAGATCACACTTGTTTTCCCAGTTTGGAAACTTTTCAGGTTTAAATTTTACTCCCTGGTTGGAAATCATGACATCGCACTAGGGAATTCAGTAACTGTTACCAAGCCACACTCCTCTAGGGTACACAGAAGTTATTATCTGACAAATACACGTATAGGATGACACATTTATTTTGTCATAATGTGTTTTTTACGTGTAGATTTTGCTGAATTTTTCTATAGAATTCTCGCTTGTGTGATGTGATCAGCAGGTTTGAGCTCTCCTTTCTGCAGTTTTCAACATATTTTTCTACTCTACTTCGCAAATTGCTTCTTGATTTATGTAAAACTATAATTTATATTTACAGTAGTTATAACCCCACCAAATTAACTAATTTAATTAAAATTTGAGAATCATAAAATTCTGCCATGCACATTTTAAAGAGGGGAGCTTTCTACCTTGTTCTAATGTTATTTCCTCATCAAAAACATGGCTGAAGAGGTTCAGGCCTGTTCCCTTCGCTTTGACCTTTTGCCGTCCCAGAGGGAGACCCAGGCATCATGTGGCTGTGTTACTATCAAGCTGACACCCTCTCAGATATGGGCCATTACAATAATTGGCTCTCCTCGTGTGGTGTAAACATGCTGGAGATAAGAGCAGAGGGAATCCTGTCTGTGTGAAGGACAGCAGCTGGCAGTACCTTTGTGTGCACTACATAGAACACCAGAGAGAGACACTTTATTTGCATTCTATACAAATCCGACAGAGCTTTTTAGTAATGTTTAAAGCAGACTTGACTGGAGTTGTGGTCTGTCAAAATGCTTTGTGCTTTTGATGCCATTAAAGCTTCTATGACAGGTTAGATTACTCATTTTACTAGAACACAGTTAAGTCTATATGAGATCGCACTTGTTTTCCCAGTTTGGAAACTTTTCAGGTTTAAATTTTACTCCCTGGTTGGAAATCATGACATCGCACTAGGGAATTCAGTAACTGTTACCAAGCCACACTCCTCTAGGGTACACAGAAGTTATTATCTGACAAATACATGATGAATTTGTTAGCAATATTGCTTGTTGCAACCTTTTGCTTGAAGAGAGACCTGTGAGAGGGAGATGAGAGGGAGTTTCAGATGAATTCACATTCTATAGCCCAATAATATGTCATACAGATGGGGGCAGCTAAAATAAATATTACAACCCAATCAGCAGCCCAGTAATGGAAATACTCCGTATCAAATTAGGCCTGTCAAGTTGCAGTGTATTTTTTGTATCCTGTTTCTGTATACTTATGAAAAATTGTGCAGGAGACATGTGCAGTAGAGATGGGGAGAGATGGGGGGATGTGCAGAGGAAGACGCTCATTTGATTGTGTTTTGAACAGTTATTTTGCGCTTCATGCACACACCCTCCTCATGGAAAGCACACGAAGAAACACAGATGATGCCGCTTTTAAGTTAAAGGCGACTGATCTGTAGAAGGACGTAGAGCTGCTGCTGTAAACTCTGCATCAGAGTCGAGACGGCAGCGACGAACTGACTCAATGCAAAAAGACAACAAGCACTTTCAGAGGCAATAAAAGCAGATGGAGCGAACTTGAAAACGTTTTTGAAGACGTGGACACCTGCGGCTTATATTCAGGTGCGGCTTATATATGTACAAATCTGAAATTTAGTCAAAATTTTGTTGATGCGGCTTATATTCAGGTGCGCTTTATAGTCCGGAAATGATGGTAGTCTAGTCAGTAATAGAAATGATCAGGTTCAACATTTGTATGATATCGTCACATTTTAGAATCTGAAAACCTTGAATAGCCTTTACTCTTACAGGTGCCGCGAGCTTTCTCCAACCAAAGGAAATACATCATGGCAGTATTTTAAATGCAAGTAGAACAGAGTAGAACTGTTATTCTCTCAAATATAAATGAACTGAAAAGATGGTTTCTCCAGCATAAGTGCCAGGAGCGTAGTTTTCCTTGGTTCACTTCTGCTTCAGCTGATCTTATCAAAGGCCCGAGTGGCTGTTGTCTTGTATCTGGGACACTGGCGATCTGAGCTCTGCCAGGCAATTACACTTCAACGCTTTGTGCTATTTTTACCTGCTCCTGGTAAACTTTTCATACGTCTTCATTAGGCACATTGTCACATTGCTTATTATACACTGACTGGGTGATAAACAGTATTTTGGCTCAATAATGATCCTATATTCAATACTGTTTGATAGCCAGTGGTCTTGTGACTGTTCTGGTGTTACAGTATGACAGTCATTTCATAGAAGAATATTAAAGGTGCATTGTGTAACTTTTTTGGTAGAGGGTCTGTCAAATGCTTTTCTCCATGTAGATGTTATTGCTTTGTCTGTTAGAGTTTGGTATTAAACCTTTCTATTTTCATGGAGACCAAACCAGAGCAAATTACAGGTTGGATCTGTGGAGAGGTCAACAGATCCACTTTACATTTATTCATATTATGGAATAATGATTTATATTGTATTTCTATAATTTATAAAATAAAATTACATTTATAATGTAATTTTTAGCGTACTTGTCTCAGTGAAAATATTTTTACAGTGTCACAGTATTTCTTGCATTTATTCACTTAGTTGTGTGGGTAGAAATGTATAATAACACATGGTTTCTGTGAGGGAAGCATCTCTCCACAGACCTTGACCTAGTGGTGAAACCTGCTTTTCTCCTTAGAGATAGATGACTTTAATATCACTGTGGAACATTCAAGGCAAACCAATATTAATATCTCCATGGAGAAAAGCACCTGGCAGGTTATCTACTGGAAAGTGTACAAGTGCTCTGGGTGGGCGATATTGACCAAAAATTGGCATTTTATGGTTGGTTGTGCCATGTTTTGTTTATATATTTACACCAACAGGACCCCAGGGAAACCTGTGTCAGTGTTTCCAATATACTTCAGGGCCCTATATAGTTACTTAGTTTATAATACTACAGTTGCTGTGGTTTTGTGTCTTTTGGAGATCATTTTTACTACACTCTTATTCTCTTTTAAGGTCACACTTCACTGTGACTGACTGTAACTCCCCTGTCACTCATTGCTGCATCACAATAAATCATTCCTGTAGATAGTTTGCCTCAGGGTCATCCCATCACTTTTTTATTGTCATATTATCCATCTGTAGTAGAGCCAAAGCACTGGAAAAGCCTAGACTAGAACATAAATCATGTGTATAGCCTCATATGACCCTGCATGTTTGTATAGCATTCTATTTTTGGAACCATTGCTAATTCATTTTGCCTGTGAGCACATGTTTGTCATTGTCACTGCAATCGACTTCTTCTTTGTGTTGTCACAATAGTGCATTTTCAAACTCGATTTCGATACCAAGGAATAGAGTACATCTCGATTCCGATAACAAAATGATAATTAAAAAATATATATATTTAGACAATAGAATGTGATCTTTAATATTGAATCACAGTACCGTATTTTTCAGACTAAAGGCGCATCTAAAATCATTACATTTTCTCAAAAATCAACAATGGCCTTATAATCCAGTGGCCTTATGTATGACCTTTGGTTGTGTTTAACCTCCAACCGATTTTATGTGTCCACATTACGGCTAATAATGTATTCCTGGGTGAGTCAGGAGGAGTAATATGTTCGACATATAGGGCGACTGTACGGAGCCGTAGAAGGGACGTGGTGAATATAAAAATAATAAGCGTGGGAAGGAATTATAAGGAGTGTGCACAAGATATTAATACATGCGCCACGATTTTAGTGTTAAAACTGAACAATGTTGAGAGGGATCCGGGCATGTTTGATGCCCAAATCACCAACTGTTAAACTTGTATTTTTGTGTTAGCTACAACTGAGAGTTATTGTAAATGACCTGAATAAAGTTCGATTTATCCGACACGCGTTTTGTTTCTCTTATTGCGCCTTATAGTCCGATGCTCCTTATGTGTGGACAATGACACAACTGACATATTATTTGATACTGCGACTTATAATCCGGTGACCTTTATAGCCCGAAAAATACAGTACTTCTTTTTACATTACCATGCAGTCTTATATCTGTGCAATCCCTCAGTTGTCAGAGTGGTTTCCAAAGTCCATTGATTAGTCTAATATAATCTAATGTTTTATACTATTGACAATCCTAGTTTCCACACTCACTCAGTGCATCACAGTACATCTTCCCTGTTGGTAGTTTGCCACAGGGTCATCACACAAATTGTTTTTATGGCGTTATCACATTCACCCAGTGCTGTGGTAAAGGCTAGACTAGAACATAAATCACAAGCATAACCTCATGTGGCCCTTGATGTTCGTAGCATTCTATTTTGGGTGCCAGTGCTAATTCATTTGACCTGTGAGCGCATGTTTGCTCCTCTTTCATATAGTCGTGTTCTCGTACAGAGGTTAGACTCACGTGAGCAGAGGCTGTAGCGTCCAGATCCAGTGTCTTTTGGTCCATACATATTTCATGCGCTGGGATAAAATACTTGAGTCTTTTTGGTCCCAGGGTAACACGGTGATAGCTGGAAGAAAAGCAGTGCTGTTAAAAATAGTTCCACAAAATAGACCGTGAAGTTAATGTTTGCAGTAAGCTATTTGTGAAAGTAATGTGCTGAAATGTTTATATAGTTAATCTGATGCATTAGGTAAGAAGTATATTTGACTGTTTTTATCATTATTTACTATGGACTGATGTAAAGATACTCTGCAAGTAGAAGGGCTCCGTCCGTAAGCAATTTTTCCACTTGAGTTGATGCTAATGATATTGACTGATATACACCGTTTGTAATGGATTAGACTGAGTTTGAGTTGGATTGAGTTCACCATTTTAACTTTAAGGTTTTGCATGTATTGATTGCAGTACTCCTATGCATATACATTTTCTTATTTTCCTTTTGAAAGCTTGGGTTATAATTTTGAAATGACAAACTTCACTAATGGAGTCGACTTGATGCTGACAGATAGACAATAACTAGTGAATGTGTATGTGGATTGTGTGTGTGGAACTAAAAAAGAGAAGTTAGTGAGTAAAGGAATCAGCTGAAGATTGATATTTTTGGTATTTCTATATAAAAACATTAAACAAATCACAATCAGCCTATAGAAATACATTGTTTCCTGGTATTTTTTGTTGTGTTTGCATGAACAGTGCAGGTGTAGTCTTCTGAGTGCAGTATGGATCAGCAGTATATGTAATGGTATAAAAAGTTTCAAAAGGAGCTCTTCCTGGACCTCCAGAGGATAATACATAGTAGACAAAACACAGTGGTGTCTTTGGGGAAGGGAAGTCAGTTTAAAGATGCAAAAAATCGCGTCAGGACTTTTAAAGCTGTCCATTTTGACATGCCGTAAATGAATAAAGGCATTTTATTTCAACCGGTGAGTGCCTTAGATTTTTTGCATCTTTAGTACATGTAATGGTATTGTGAACGTGCAACTTTTTAGTCAACTAATCGATTTGCAGGACATGTCTTTAGTTGACCAGGAATTTCTCTAGTTGCCTACAGCACTGCAAATAAGCACTAACTGGTTTCACTCGCTTATTCAGTAATTATAGAGTTATTAAACATGAACTAGGTCCACAAATCTGCAATCTAAACCGTTAAGCAGCAAATCCCACTACAAAATTCTGTTCAGTTTTAAACTATAGAGATTTTAAGAACGTTTTGATGTCACATATGCACAGCAGAGCCTGTTACATTTGTTTAAAAGAGGCGACTTCATGCTTCCCTTTAAATCACAGTGTGCGCCCTTATTCGTACTATGCTCATTAGAGATTAGTAGGTCAAACTCCGCACTAGTATTTTGGGAGGTTGTGATGAATGGGGAGATGTGCTCTGTGTGGGTTGCTGATGGGCAAGTATATTATCTGCTTTAGTCTGAGCCAAAAGCATTTGTGTAAAATCAATGTGGGCTTGAGTGTAGCTCCAGTATCAGCAGTGAGCAGAGCTGAGAGCAGACAGGAGGAAGTCAGTGCACATCCCACAGCCCCACACGTCTGTCTGAGCACCAGGACAAGCACCACAAAGAATACTGAACACTGCTTTTGTGCTTTTTGGCTGTGCTGAAAATGTAGATAAAAAGCTGTGGCCAATTTCATACTGTGGGCGAGATGTTCTTATTGAAATATGTAAATCTCCTTAATTAAAAAATCTATACATGTTACAGTACAGTTTTCATAATTAGTGTCAGTGATTATTTGGTTTTAAATGAAAGGTGCACTTGAATATTCCACAGTTAAATTAAATTAAATGAAATTACTGGTTAACTAAACAATACTTTGCTTGCATCACCTGCTTTTTGGATGATATGTAGGACTTTCCAAAACATTCCAGGCAAAGCAAAGACAGAAAAGTGGATCTTTAACTTCTGAAATGTAATAGGATATAGCACATTTATTGTAATTTTGAAAACTGTTGCCACGAAACAGGATTTTGTTAATCTCACACTGCGATCAGAACCAATGATCAGACAAACACATGGTTTTACCTGCCCACAGATGCACAAAGCACCTTCCTCTACATGTTTTTCACAAATAAAATAGTCTGCATGTCCAATAAAGTAGGCTACTGTTAGAATAATTATGTATTATGGATTATCTGTCGGCATCGCAATGTTTTTTTTTGGTTTGTTCTCAAGTTTCCAAGTAGCAAACCTTAAAGACCATAATTTGCACCTCAAACAAAGTAAAACTGCTAGCTCTGTGTCTTATATGTACAAACATGACTCTTGTTTGTCAGTTCATATTTCAATCTTTTAGTTTTTTTGTTCTTCTGCATGTTTAAAGCATGTAAGAATCCTATTATTAAAACATAAACCCCAAATCTAATCAGAATCTCCATACCTATCGCAAAAATCACAATTTGACTTAAACTGCCCTGTCCACGTCCTTACACCCCTGACCTAACAACACTGTCTGCTCTCTCACGATTCCGCTGCCATTTCCTCCAAACGCCAACGCCAACACGTCAGCGTATGTGCCGCCGCGTCAACCTCCCAATCACGCCTTCTTCAGCAGATCTAGACTTAATGCAGTGCGGGAGCTGGAGTTTGCCTGATGCTGTCGTCTGTGTAATCCAGCTCACTGTTGGCTAATCTCCTCCGGCAGCCTCTCCCCTGTTCCCATAGCTCAGGCCCCTTTCAGCGTTATATACTCATGAGCAGATTTAATTAGACAAAAAGACCATGGCCACTTTCCAATGGTGTCCGCTTTGATGTATCGCTCTGCGGAGACGGATGGGAGGAATATGGACTGGGTCTCGTGGCGGATCAAATGAGATTAAGAAATATTTGATAATTATTTATGGAGTGATTGATAGATTGGGGTGCATGGGTTTAGTCTTGCCGGACAGTAGCGGGGATGACATGCTAGCTAAAGTCCGCCACACATTGCAGGATAATTTGCCTGATTCAGGACCCAATCTGCTTCTCCCATTATCGCTGTTTATTTTCTTTTTTTAATCCGCCGTGCCCCTCGTGTGTGGCGCCGGTGTGATTTTGAGCTGCTCTTTCATACCGTAACCACAAAACATCACCGCGACAATAAAATAGAGCAACAGCAAACAGGATGAGGGACTCACAAAGGCGCTGTATACAAATTTAGCAAAAAAGAATAAGGCGATTTTATTCCACCACTCCTAAAGTTGTAAAGTTAAACTGCAGCGTTCTCATCCGTATTATCCATTTGAATTTGCTCTTTGCAAATAATGACACAGTCCACAAAACAGCAGTATTAATCCAGTTTGAAGTGTTCTTTAAATAGGAAAGGCAAGAGTAGCTTCTAACATGTGTCTATTTACAGTACATTAGAAGGCAATGACCTGGGTGAAGCTGCTGTAGATTAATAATTGCTGTTGAATAATAAAAACATACTTTTGACTTGAATCTCAACTAGAATCACAATGCTCTGATATTTAAAAATAGTTTAAACTAAAAAAAGGCTTTAAGGCTTTAGAAGACTTGCAATTTAGAATCATCCAAGTAGCTCTGACACATGAAGACATCTGAATTTGAGGAATGAGCGTTTTCACCTACCACCTATCTCCACCCAGATGAAAATACTAACATTTGTTTTGGTATAAAACATTTCAAAAGGAGCGCTTCCTGGACCTCCAGAGGATAATACACAGTAGAAAAAACACAGTAGTGTCTTTGAGAAGGGAAGTCAGTTTAAAGATGCAAAAAATCCAAGCCACTCACCGGTTGAAATAAAATGCCTTTATTAATTTATGGCATGTCAAAATAAAAGTCTGTAATAGACAATCAGTTATAAAAACACAGAGAAGTCTATATCTTTATTGAGCCCAGGATATTTAGTTGCCTGTAATTTATAAATCAAGAAAGTTTCACAACTATGTAAAACTTTCTGGATTTTCTATACTGGATTTCTTTCTATAGTATACTGTATTTTTTCTGTATTTTCGTGTACATTTGAGTGTTTATAGATTGTATATATCCTTCACATGGTTCTAACACTGCCCTCTTGTGGAAGGTCTCAGGTAGTGTCCACAGGTGAGTCTCACACCTTCTCTTCCAGGTGGAGCCGCCCTGTTGGTGGTTTCTTGTATTTAACTCACATGGTTCACTCAGAATTCTGTTTGTCCCCTGAGGGAAGCCATAGGCTGAAACGCGTCGGGACTTTTAAAGTTTGTCCATTTTGACATGCCGTAAATTAATAAAGGCATTTTATTTCAACCGGTGAGTGCCTTGGATTTTTTGCATCTTTAATTTGTTTTAGTATGTTGTCACCATAATAAAACTTAAAAGTTTGACACTAAGGAATAGACTTGAGACACAGTACCGGTTCTGGTTTTCAACAGTACTTTCTTTTATATTACCATTTGGCCTTATATCTGTGTAATCCTTCAGTCATCCATGTTTCCATCATGGTCTATAGGCATATACTAGTCTGTGTGCTCTTATACTTGTTCTGATACAGCTCAAGATCATTTTAAACCTCATTCAGGTTCAATTCGGTCCTATGCATGTGATTTTTATTATTATCCTCAAATGTGTATCTGATTTTCAATATGATTTCAATACTTTTGACAACTCTAGTATTAATACCTGCTCAATTGAACATCCAATTTGCTACTAGTTTTAGTACTGATTAGTATTTTGTTTTTGATCCTTTTGATAACCCTACTGCTCACTGCTCTGTACCACTCACTGTATTATTATTACTTTTTTTAATCTCTCTTCACCTCTGACTGTGCCAGCAGTTAGTGCCCTTTATTAGTTATTAGAATGCCGTAAAAGGCTCAGTTACCTATGATTCTGAAGTATTTTCAATAAGAATATGTAAGGTCTGATTAGTAAGGTGAGGTAACATATTGCATAAGGCAGTTCTCTGGGTCAGACCACCTCGGATGTAATAGAGTGACATAATCTAAAATAAAGCCCAGTGTATATTAAATGGTGGTGGTGGCAATGCAGTATGATGGAATCAGGATAGACTGACTGAAAAGAATGCATCAGAAACTCCTATGGTGTCCTGCAGTTTGAGTTATGTGGAAATGGAAATGCAGATTTTAAACTGAAGCCAATAGAGCGATAGTGATTTAGTTGATAAACCAGTGTTTCCCAATCAGAGATCTGGGGACCACTGCAGTGATGCAAGACACAAACTGCTCTCTTAAGTAGATTTCGCATCCCTAAGAATCTATCTGTAGGATAGTTTTGTCATAAATGTAACTATCATATTTTCTTATTTTATAAAGTTAAATGGATACACAAGTTAAGTGTGTAAGAATTAGCAGTTTTGGGAGTGACAGGGCAGTTTTTTTTCTGCCTTTCCACATATGAAGATGCTGTTTCAAAGTACTTCTCTGTGTATACAGCAGTTTTTCATAGCCAAACTTCATTGTCAATGCCTGCTAAGCAGGCTTAGGCCTGGTTAGTTACTACTTCCTCTGGAAATATCTGGTGCTATGGTGAGGCAGCAGTGGCAACAACTGTTGTTGTGTCCTTAGGCAAGACACTTTGTCCACATTGCCTAGCATGAATGTGGTGTGTGGCGCAGACTGGCAGCCTCACTTTTGTTAAAACTCAGGGCAGCAGGACTACTATAGTTTAATGGTGGTCACTACCCCAACCTCTTCAAATGGTGGAACAACTAGTTACCCAGACAACCCCCCTGTTACCCTGCATTTGTTTATCCTTCCGATTCAGACTAAGTACGATGAAGTACAATGCCATGTCCGAGCTTTAGCTGTTTTTTTATGTTTTTGTTTTTGGCAAGAACGTGGATGCTAAATGCAAAGCTGTTGTTGCTTTAGCATTGGCCGAGTACCAGGCTCCAAAATAAGTCTGTGCTTCAACTACCACCAAAGTGGCCAAACACAATGAAAACAGTTCATACTACAAGTGACACTGGGCGCAGCCATCTTGGATTCATCTCGAAAATCTTGCATGGTCTGCTCCGAACTCCTCTGAGTTCCGAGTCTGGCCGTCCGAGGAAAAGGGATGTGTCAGTGTGTGTCACTTATATAGTAGTCTTTGCAGTTTTTCAAAACATTTTAATAAAATACTTAACACAGTTCCATTGTACTCATTATTGTTTCAGTTATGAACCTATTGTTTACACTCCTCCTTCTGCCTTGTGCAAATGTAATTATCGGACATTAAAGCTTTCTCTGAGCTGGAATGATCTATTAGGGATTTGTAGGCGTTTTGACTTTGGAAGCCTCTGTGTATCACCATCAGTCATGTTCACACTGCAGACAGACATTCAATTTCACTTTGATTAAGTTGTGACTGGAGTCGTATTTATTACAAAGCTGATAATATTTTTCTGGAGCTGTCTGTTCTCTCTCATGCATCAACAGTGGAGAATGGGCCTTTGTTTGTCTTCTGAAATAAATGGGTTTGGATCTGAGTGGAGTATGAGGTTCCAATATTGAGTTTAATTTGAGGAAATGTTTTTAACTGTTAACTGGTATGCTAGCAAACTTTTACTCTATTGTCAGGAATTATTTTTTGTTTTATATTAGCACTGTAGTCCTTTAGTTGTGTAGTGGTCAATGGTGTCTTAGTTGACCAAAATGTTTATGAGCTGATCACTCATGTTATTTAAATTTTAAGGATAACAACAGAAAGGAGAGTTTAGTAAGTGTGTTAGTTGAAGATTTTTTCCTTTGCAAGTGTAGTCTTCAGTGCAGTTTGGCTCATAGTTATAAGTTTTGAGAGCCATAATTGTTTGTCGTACAAAAACACTGGACATATTGGTCAAGTTGTTTATGTTGTAATTCAGTTTTTTGGTTCTCAAGATGATTATCCAATCAGAAAGCAGAATAAGCCTCACATGAGGCTTTCATTTGCAGTGCTGAAATCCAGAATCCAAAACCTAAAATGCCTCTCTGATCTGAAAGGTCACTGCCTAAACTTCAGTATCTGCAGCCAATCATGAATTGGTGCTAGTGCAGCTGCTGCAGCTTAGTGAGTCTACAAGTATACCCACCTATACCTACTGAACAAAAGGTAAAAAGTAGCTGTTAACTTGAATAGTCCTGCATCATGACATCACCAGGTGGAACAGAATACTTTGATCTTTGGAAATGTAAACAGACTAACAACAAATTATATACTCAAACATGTGTGAGTGAAACAAAACACAACTCCAGGTATGTTTTTGATGAGGTAACAGCATTCTAACATGGTTTAAAGCTATTACAGCTCACCACATTAAATTTTTCGTAACGTAGGACCTTTAAGCACATTTCCTCAGATAAACTAATTAAACTCTTATTTTCATTGCATGAACACGGTATAATCTGCTCCTCCGCTCACAGCCCCAGCCCTGCTCTCCCTGCGCTCCCTTGTCTCCTCCGCAGAGCCAAGCGCATTGCCGTGCTTTAGACTGCTGCTTACCACCACTCAGCTCCTGTTTTGTGCCTTTCCTCCGCCTTAATGGGGCTTTGGTGTCAGGCGGCGTACAGTGCGGCGGATTACATTTAAAACTATTAGACATGCCTGTAGAATATGATTAGCCCATATGCAAGGTAAGCACTTTGATGGGAGGTGGAAGCTGTGGTGCTGACAAATGATAGGTATAGCTCGGAGCTTGTACTTCTGATTTGTTGACTTAGTTATGTGTTCATAGTAAAATATCACCTTTCGAATTGCATGGCATTAAAAGATAATGTGCATGGATTTAAGCATATAGCACATTTCTATTCAAACCACTGAATAGTTCATTATTCATTTATATCTGAATCCCACTCTGATGTTTAGCTAGTTTTATGCTATGTTGCAGATGGGGCTGGAACTAGCAATTATTTTAGTAGCCAGAGCTGCACAATATTTGGACAATAATTATGATATGATTTGCGACATATATTTAAAATGCTTTTATTTAGAGTGCCCATTGTAAACAACATTAACATTTGAAAGAAAAATGAACTGACAAGAAAACCATGCATTTTAGAAAATGTTAGTAGAGATAAACAATTTTGTTTCAATATAAAGGCAGGATATTTTGTTAATTGCAAAGGACATTATATTAAATAGTTGCAGCAGTTGCAGAAATTTCATTTTCAGTTCTTTTAATCTTCAAGTTAAACAATTATTTCTATTGGAAATTGAGACTTTTAAAATGCATTATCAGATAAATAAAGGTTAAAATATGGTAAATGAATCTTAATCTAGTCTTAAGGAAATAAATGCTGTTTTCAGTCTCTGCTCTGTCATTGTTTGATATCAGCAGATACTTAAATACTATAGTACTTGAAGCTATAGTATCAGCTGGATCGGTCCAGATAACTATTGTGATTATCAAAATACAACTATGATTCTACTAGTCATGATATGTTGATTAATAATTGCAGCCCTAGCTGCAGTAAGTATTTTCTATGGTGATGTTAGTGCATATTTTTCACTGTTTTCCTGAAATGCAGTTCTATAGTTCTTGTGCAATGTCCAGATGTCTACTACGGCACAAATATATCATGAGAACATTATAAATATTTAAGATATTGAGCATGCTGCAAAGGTTGCATGAATAATGAACTTTGAATAATTAAATGTATCCACCTGATTTTAATACATAGTATTCATAGTATCATTGTATTTCATTATCAGGAAATATAGAAGTGCACCTTATCATTTTGAGTTTTCAGTACCTCATTTTGCCTATTATATTTTTTTGAAATTATAAACAGTCTTCTCATTATTCTCTTGGATGTGTTTTCATGCTTTTCTGATTGAAGCATCTGGTCATACATACTCTCTTGAGAATTCATCTTATTAGTTCAGCTATTACAGATGTTTAAGGACCAACTTTTGTATTTAAATACACCGAAAACTGTTTTAGTGATACTTGTTTTATTTAATCACACATTGATCATATTATTTTTTGTTTCAGTATAAAGATGGACCCTGATGATACAATAATGAAAAATATGACTTTTGAAGTGTGAAGAATACTGCAAATATATTGCTAAGACACTTTTGATGTTGATGCACTTCTGATGCTTCTGCTGTTGTAGAGAGGGATCACGAGGGAACTCCGACCCATACCTGAGATAATGGAAATGTAGGGGAGCCAGATTGCATTGATTTGAGAGAGAGAGATAGACAGAAGTGGCAAATTGTGGTGACAGGGACACAGACAGGCAGGTTACATGAGGTAGAAATAACATATGATAGACATGCAGTCTTCCTTAATTTCTGCATGTTTTACTCATTATTATTTAATTTGGTGGAACAGTATCTCAATATATCAATATTTAGCATAGTTTTACATCACTGACGATGCAGGTAAAGTAGAGCAAAATCTACAAAAAAATTATTGAAATGCAGTGAGTTCATGTAATACCTGTTTCTTCATCATTGAAAAATGTAATCATAATGCAGGAACCTTACTCTAATCATAATTATTGTGAAATTCAGACATGATTTGACCTTTTGTTTACAGTATAGATTATAGGTAACAATATATATCATATTTGCTGCATGATTCCAATCCAGTCCAATCCACTTTATCTATATATAGAACAATTCATAAACAAAACAGTTTCCAAAG
>KN500314.1:0-18900 GCA_000787155.1 Scartelaos histophorus | reverse complement strand
CTGCTGAACTTTCGAGCATCACTACAACACCACCAGCATGATGTCTCTGCAAACGTAGTAACACAGCGCAGCATCTTTCAATCATATATGCATAGGGAGAAATAAGAGGGAACTGAAACACAAAAAGATGTAGTAATGACATCCAGTTGATAACAGTAGTCAGAATCATCATTTATAATCTCAATTTTGCTAAGTTTCCTCACAGTGGGGTTGCTGCTAAAGCTATACTTTTTAGCAAATTGATCCGTTTTCTCATTTTACCTCCCCTGGGCTTAGCGGCTCTCACGCCGGGCTCCCATGACTAGGTTTGCATGTATATTACGCCGTGGAGCTAGCACTTTTCTGTTTACACTCATATATTTAAAGGTGACACGTGTAGCAATATCTCATTAATATGTCACTGTCAGAAGAAAACAACATTTTCCCCTCCACTGCCATTTTTGCAGTCAGGCGACATAGCAGCAAAATGCATGAATTTTAGATTTAATGTTTTGCAGAACTGTGGCGTGTAAAGACGATCCCACAACCTGTCATTTTGAGCACCGCCCTATGCATTTGTGTACTTTTTCTTTTATTTAATGGCGTAATGCAGTGGTATGATACAATGAGAAACAATGTAAATGTCCCTTCACATTCAAGGACTTTATGCTTCTGAACTACTGAATGTCCTTGCTTATGTGGGTGGGTGTGAGTTATGATTTTAAATGTCTATAAAAGGCAGTGCGGATATGCATAAAAAGCACTTTATAAATGAACTTTTATTTAATTTAATTTCACTTCCATGTCCAAGATAATGACCCCCAAAGTCATATCCTTTCCCTTTCAGGCATTCGTGCATCTGCGATTCAGTGACTGGACACACAATTTTAGGACTTAATGATAATCCCATTACTTGTTTGCAAGAAATGAGATAAAATATTTCTGTAAATGCCTTAAAACATTCAACATTTACAGCTTTCTTTCTTTTTTAAGACAATAAGTTAAGGTGTATTTACCTTATTCTCACGTTAATAGTTATTTTCTGCAGATTTTCTATTACATTATGACATTTTCTCATTTTTGCATGCTCTTATTATGTTGGTAAATGTTTTTGCTGAATTATTTGAGTAAACCAGGCGATTTTACAAGCCATTACACACTTCCTCAAGCCCAAAGTTGATAATAAAAGCTGCAGCCTCCCATGACCCTGACTTTACAGTAGGAAATCAATACATGAACGGACAAAGAGAAAGAAGAAGTAAACACGTCGCTTCACTTTCATTTGCATTCTAGCCAAAGTGGACTTCCTGTTTATTGCCAGTTCATCAATACAATGCTGGTAACTGTCACCGAGGCAGCGATATCTAGGGATTATATTTGTGTCTACATGTGTGTTCTTGTTTTCATGTGCACGGGAGGGTTAGATACTCTCCTCCGGTGCTACAAGGGACAGCGTTATTGATTGCAGGTCTTAGGGCTGCTTTCTCCCAGCTCACACATCAGTTTTAGCGCTGGCACCATTGACATTCAGCTGAAACGCGGAGGGGGGAAGCGCATGTTGATTATCCCACCTTGAACGCGCCGCTTCGGATACGCTCATCTCTACATCCTCGTTTATTTTTTGTTCATTTTTATCTGATGACCCTCGCGTTGGCGTCACGTTCATGGACGTAAAGTGGTCATTATGTGTGGGGGGAATTTCTAGTTTCGTCCGCGCTTGATGTAGGTACCTCTTGGTGAACGATGAATATTTAATGTTCTCATTTAGGCCCGTCCTTCTATGTGCAGGATTACTTTATAGATCAGAGGCTGTGATGGTTGCTGCAGTGACACGGGGAAAAGGTTGCAGGGGTGGTGTTTGTCCAAGTCAACACACCGTAGGGATTTGGTTTGGTTGCTCAAGCTTAGCCCCCCGGTTATTGGAATCCATCCGTCTTCGTGTGCTTTTGAAATGATATACATTGGACGGGTACATGCTGTTTTTTGAGATGAGGCAGCGCAGCGTAATGGCCCACAAATCTTTGAATACTTTGAATGTGTCAGTGTCAGGGACGGTGGATTTAGAAAAAAACAATTTAGAGGTTCCCGTTTTCTTGAAGGCCTGGAACAATACTATTACAGACGTGACTTGTGATGGCATTTCTCAATAAATGATATGGTTGGTTCCATGCGTGTGGTCCTTCAACCCCTATTTCTGATTGAACGGTGCATTGCTATTCAAATAGAATCTTCAGTCAGAGCCATTATCAAGTCATCAGTGTTTCAATTCAAGCTGAGTTCAAATCAATGTTTGGGTGGAACCACTGACATCTTGAGTTAGATGAATCTGTTTTGTACAATTAAACGAGGTTGTTTCCAGAACGGCACATTGCTTTCAGTTTAAAGCTCCTATATTATGCAGAGTTGACTCTTGGGAGCTTTAAGATGTGTTATAATGCCGTTATCTGTTCAGAAAAAGACCTGGAGCTCTGTTTTGTTTCATTCACATTTTATTATGACTCTATTTGCATCTTTAAAGCTCAAAATGCTCTGTTGTGTAGTGGTACTTTTGAAGTTAGCAGCTACCGATTGGAAATTCTAGGTCTGAAATGATCCAAATGATTCTAGTGAAGTTGTATGGCGTATAAAAACACAATGGAGCACTTCCTGATTCACCACATGACATCACAAGGTGTTTTCAGCCTAAATAAGTAGGATTTGTGTGTTAAACCAAATGGAGCTCCTGGTATGTTTTTAATGAGGAAAAAACATTAAAACAGACCAGAAAATTGCATAATATGGGCCTTTTAAAAGTCACACATTTTTGAGTCACTGTTTCACGACATTTTGAAAAGTCTAGAAAACTTCGCAGCTAAACGAAAGCAGAACCTATGTTGTTTTCGGGTCCATGTTAGTTGCGTCTTATACGTCACAAACCATTAACCTTAGTGGTCCTGGCTACATTATTGATGCAAACGGTTTAACATTCTGCCCTGTGTTCACTGAGAAACAAAGCATTTTATCATCACGGTGTCTAAAAGAATAAAACACTGCACAAAACAGGTGCAACAGTTCGGTTCAAATGTGTGCAAAATCTGTTAAATTGAAGAATTTAGACAAGCATATATTTTACGATTATGTGCATTAACGTTTCTCCAGTAAACATTATATTATAGCATGTAAGCATTAAATAAGTCAGCCTCATTATACCGATAAGAAACAGGCCATACATTAAGAGCCACACATTTGCCTCATTACCTGGGGGAGCACCACAAACACAAGAGTTGATTAGGACCGCAGTCAAAAGGACAGTAGCCGCCTCTTAGAATTCATTGTCATTAACACTGAAACGCCGAGGCCCTTTTCAAACTCATTAGTTGATAAAACAACCTCCTGATTTCCTATTAAAAAACCCATTCGTCCTCCCTGGCTGCCGACGCTCCCCCCGTCTCCCTGCTTTTGCGCACTTTTCTGTAATGGCGGCTCTTAAGCAGGTTCAGCCACGATACCTCCCGCATCGATCGCGTTCATCCGGTTTCACCAACGATCATTGCCATAATAAAAACAAGCTTTTCAGAAGGAGGCAGTACCGTCGGCTTCTTTAGCACGTGCTACAGATCGCATTATGGTCCGATTGGATTTACTACCTTTGAGTTTGAGGGTCGGGCCCGGTGTCTGTGGGATTTGGTTTGATGGGGTCTATTAGTGCTCCTATAGAAAAGCATTAGAGTGTGGGGTGGCTTTTCTGTGACTGCATTGCATAGCCACTTAAAGCATTTCTATATATAGCTGTATTTGTGAGGATTTTTACAATTTTACAATGGCCAGTTTTGACAGCCGCCATCACTCTTGTTCTGAGTCCTGCTTTTAGCCCAGTTTAGTCCTACTGCTGACTTGGTTTAGTTTCTTTAGTTCTGGTTTAGTCCCAATTAGTCTCAGTTTTGATGTGGTGTGAATGTCCATATTAAAGGGCCCATATTGTGCTATTTCTGACTTTTGTTATAATGGTGTTTCTTCATTGAAAACATATCTGTAGTTGTATTTTGCATTTGTGTTCCACTGCGTTTTTAAACTCCATGCACATTCACTAGAATCATTTTTATGATTTAAGTCTTGGAATTGCCCATCTCTACTGTTCTAAAAGTAAAAGGTAGATGTTAAATTAAAATCACATCACAAGGCAGAGCATTTTGAGCATAAAACACAACTTTGGGTAAGTTTTTGATGAGGTAACAAACAAACTTGTGTAACCTTGTGTGGACCTTTAACAACTTTGTACCCAAGGAGTTTGAAATACTTGTACCAAATATATTTCTATAGCTAAAGCGCTGCCCCATAGCGTCAGAATACATAGTGCATTGAATTTGCATTGAGTAGCAGACTGACAGCTGGAGTTGATATAATGCTTGTGCAGTGTATCCAGTGCATTGAAAGAGACATTTATCTTTTCCTGGCAGAATAACAATTTATTTAAATCCAGACAAAAGGAAATACATATTTGTGCTTTTGCAGTTAGATGAACAGCTTTGTATATGTACATTTTATACACATTTGTATAGAATCTCTTGCTACAAGACGTGGCTGAAATTATTGATCACCACTTTACATAAATATCAAAGATCCTCTATCGTCCGCCTGTTGAGCCCGTTTAGTTATCTGGTAGAAAAATGTCTCTTTTTATTTTGAGTTCTTCAAAAACATTCATTCGAAGTTATATTATAGTGTTAAAATTCAAGTCATTTCACCAGCCAGGATCTTAAAATTGTTTTATAATTAGCCTGTAATTCACACAAAAACTTCAAACTCCAAAAAAGAAACTTGCAAAAGAAATATTTCCCAGTCATCTCGTGAGATCCTGAAGTGGCACCTGAGCACAAGTTTTGAGCAATGGTCAAAGTTGAAGCACACGCCCTCGCTGTTGATGTAGATCTGACTAGGCAGGTTTGGTTTGGTCTGTCTGAACGTTTCCCTTACAAGTTTGCATGGATATCCTCGTGTCGCAGCACTTTGTACGTGATCCAGTAGAAGATATTGAACATGAGGAAGCTCAAGGGGAACACCGCCCTGGAGATGGTGTCGATGCGCTTGGCCCGATCCACGAACCTCTTGTGGAGCATCTCCCCGTCGCACATGGTGACCGGGGGAGGGGGCGGGGGAGGGGAGAACACCGTGGACCCCTCGACCGGAGTGCCCTCTTTGGTCTGCAGGCAGTGACCCAGGCCGTAACCCCGGAAGTAAAATCCACGGCTCTCCCTCACCAGCTCCTCTTCCTGTGGAGTCAAGCAGAGGGGAGAACGCATTAGCTGTGAGAGTCCAGTACCATGTGTGGTGTATAGAATAGAATAGAAAGCGTTCACTTATTTAAAAGGTGCTATATTACACTAATCTGACTCTTGTGAGCTTTAAGACATGTTAGAATGTTTTTTTTTCCTCTTTAAAAACATACCTGGAGTTGTCTTTCGTTTCACTGACACATGTTTGCGTAATCCTGCATTATTATCCAATCCAATCCACTTTATTTCTATAGCACATTTCATAAACAGTTTCCAAAGTGCTGCACAAATACAGGCTAAAAGCAACAATAATATAATAATAAATCAATAACAGAGATTAAAACATATTAGTCCTAAAACAATAAACCAGTAAAATCAAATAAGAGCAAAGCAATAAGATAGTAATAAATAAATAAAAAGCCATAAAATACATAAAAAATAAGTAAATAAATGGATAAAAGACACATATGACCACACAACTCACGCGGTGTTAAAAGCCAGAGAATAAAAGTGGGTCTTAAGACAAGACTATTAGTGTGTCTACATCACCGAAGCTCAAAACGCTCTGTTCTACCCTGTGATGTCATGTTGCAACTACCTTTTACTTTTAGTTCTGCAGAGATTTCCAGGGCGTGTGCAAGTGTTTCTAGTGAAGATGCATCAAATGACATCTAAAGGTGGAATGAAGTTTTCTGCTTGACAGAAGCCTAAATATGCAGGTTTTGTCTTTTAAAACATGTACATGAAGCACTTCTCATCTAGTTTGATAAGATTTAACATTGGATTCATTTAATATAATATTTGTCCCATTTGTGTTAGTCCCCAAATAGAAATTTTAATTTGAAGAGACTTAACAATCACACCTTGGAGATTAATTGTATTTCAGATGAATATTCAGGAGTCTGGAAACTTCTCTCATATTTAATTTCATAGCAGTAAAAGTTAAATGAAATTATAAAACAAGAAAATTAACCGCTAACTCTCCTTTGTAATACTTTTCAATGCTTCAGGCCAACAGACATTTCCAAACGGCCATTATTAAAAAGTCCAGATCTCAAGCGGACCAAAAAACTCTTGTCTTGGCGCTGCGCTGTGATGAATGGTGGAGCCGGCGTGAGTGAGACATTGTTCCAGTGTCTGAAGAGAATATTAATGACATGTGGCTTAGCTGTGACAGGCCACAGACACCTGCAGAGACTGGAGGGGTTCAGTCTATACGGGGGCTTTAGCGATCTGTTTGGGAAAAGGTCTGAAAACTATGAGCCCGGGTGTGTTTATCATAAAGACCCTGATGGAAGTTAAATATTTGCATAGATATTTAGGTAGGTAAGAGGTGGCTAATGCACTGAAGTATACGTTTTTAAATTGCATAAGCTTATAACGTATTTGTGTCCCCAGATACGAGGTGAGCATGTTCATCAAATATAGCTTTAACTTTGCTCAGCGCTTAAATCCACTTGGTTTAAAACTAAAATGCCTCTAGCACTTAAAAAGTACCAGGGCCATGTCCAAAATAGACAACCAAATACTTTAAATAAGTCAACACTGTAAAGCAAAATACATACATTATTTTCTTGCTGCGGTCTTATTGGGTATAACTTTTTGAACTCCGGTGTCCTGGTGACAAAGTGCCCATAGAGCAGGAAAGAAGGGAGTAGTAGTTCTTCCAGCCCAGTTTAATTATCTCACTCCTTCCTAAAAGATACAGTCCATCATGTGCTCAAATCTAATGGGGCGTTTCTCTGGAGATAATAGGTGCTCATAGTTTTGGATAAGGGCTCCCTGCAGTAACAATCGTGTCCTCGTTTTTGAGAGACTGCGTACTATGCATAAGACCTGATTTTGAGAGATTTAAAAAAAAACAACAAAAAACACTCTACCAAGAAAAGATAAAAAGGTGCATCATTAAAGGTGTCCTATGCAACTTATCTGGTGAAGGGTCTGCACATTCTCTTGCCTTGAATGTTACAGTTACAGGTGATGTTATTGCTTAAAACATCTTAAAAATCATCACTTCACAGATCTGACCTATAACTTGGCTTTGGGGAGTCACTTGCTTGTCACCAGATTGATAAGTTCCATAAACTGTGGAACATTTCAGGCAAACTATTTGTATTTCTATGGAGATGAGCAGGCTGTGTGCTCAACCACTAGAAAAGTTGTGCACTTTTAATCTAAAATATGTGAATGGTCATAATACAACATTCGTATATATATGTCCAGGATTTAAACAGTTAACACCAGAAGCCCATTTCCTCACATCAGCACTAAAGTGAGTGTGGAGGGAGAGGGCAGGGGCGGCCTGCAGAGGGCAGGCTCAGGGCAGTGACACGGAGCAGATTTGGGGCAGACACCTGACAGGAGAAAGTTGAGGAGAAAGTTGTGGGTCTTTCATTTAAAAGCCGTGCACATGGTCAGACTGTGGAGGTGGGGTCGCGGTTCCTCTCACACAGGTGCTGCACTGCTGACTCGCACTCCTGTAGGGGGCTGGTCACAGTGCATGTCATTCACTTTCTTTAATAACTCCACACTCCCAGGCTCTATGGCCACCTCCTCCAGCACAGAGGAAAGTATAGACACACTCAGAACAGTCCCTCATGTTTGGTTAAAACAATGCACCACAGTTTGGGCTTAGGCATTATTTATATTTAAGTGAAATCATCATCCGTCCCCATTTAAAAAGGAACGCTGTGGCCTTGGTTAATTAAAAAGTTATGTTGTGCCCGATACATAATTCATGTAACAATGCAAGACTGTGTCTCCTATTAGGCTGTAATTAATCATTAATGAGCCGAGCATGCAATTTACAATTTTAAGAAACAACTATTTTCAATACATAATGAACTCTTTCATTGTTCTAGTGAATTAATGTTGAGTGATTATAATTCACTGAGTTTGTTCCTGTTCTTGTCCTGGTTTAATCCTGGTCCAGTCCAGTCCAGGTATTGTCACTTTTTGGATATTTTCTGTCTCAAGAATATATCCTAAAAAGTCTCAGTTTTGTTATAATTCATTTTTATAGTTAGACCAGAGAATTTAGTTTTGAATTGATTCCAAAAATTGTGGTATCGCCCCCTGTTCCTCTAATCAGAGCTGAATGTAGTCAGGTTTTTTAATCTTGGATACATCTGCAAATTACCATGAATTCACCATTTTCAAACTTGGATATCTCATTCTCAAACACACCAATTAAAACAATTTGTTACAACACTATTTTATATTTTGTTCTAATTTATTTTTGGATCAGAAAATGCTTAAATTACATCAATTTAAAAAGAAAATATGCAGCGTAGCCTGTTTTAGCTTGGAGCGGATAATTAGCGGTGCCAATCTCCAGTGTAATTAGTGCATTGACTGTATTAGGTGCAGAAGCTGTGTCCAGTTGAGGTGTGAGTGCCAGGAGTTTGTGATAGATGGTCCACGAGCACTCAGTCTTCAGTCGAGGGTGATTGTGTGGGCCTCGTGGACAGGGAAAGTCCTTGTCCACATCATTTCTCTCCCTGTATCGACTCAGAAGGGCAGACAGACCAGTAAATCTGCCAAACTCCTCTGTCTTTAAAGGGTACAACGCACAGAGCACCAAAGAGGATTTCAAAGTGACTACGTCTGCCGGTCTTGCTATTAAGGGTATTAGACTGTTAGCTTTGATCAGTGTGTCATAAGGTGTTTTTTTCCAACAAATTGGATCTTGGCTGTGATTTTAGATGCATTATTTTGTATTTAGATGGTTGAATATGGGGCCTTGAAATATATGGGTTTTTTCATATTAATTTAATGTGTTTCTTTAAAACGTTAATTTATTTGAATAGTTTTTAAAGCTCCTATATTATGCAAAAAAGTGATTCTTGTGAACTTTAAGGGATGTTACAATGTTGTTACCTCCTCAAAAACATACCTGGAGTTGTGATTTGCTTTACTCAGGCAAGTTTTTTCAGTTTGACACAAGAACTTAGCCATTTGTGTGTTAAATATGCGTGAATGAAACAAAACAAAACTCCAGGAAACAGCTTTATATCAGAAAATAGAGTAATATGAGCCCTTTAAGGTCAGGAGACGATGCCGTGGTTGAACAAAAAGCAGTTTTCGAGATAAAAGATGAGAAGGGTCCTCACAAATCAGCCCTCAGTACAGAAAACAGCAAACTCAAATGAGCCCATCTCCTTCATGTAATATGGCAGCCAGCTGTAGCGTGTTGATGCTGTCAGCTGCTGAATATAGAGCCATGCACAATAACAAGAGACATAAGTCAATGTTATGGGGTCTGACAGGGACTCCAGGTTTTTAAGAACTCCATAACAATGTGCGTGAGTATATCTTTTGTGTGTGCGTGGATGAATATTTATGACATTGTGGAGACTAAAATGTGTTTATATATTCACATCACACAGACCTGCCTCCATTATGGAACAAAAAGTAGGTTCCTATGACGTGAATCCATTATTATTAGATAATTTAGTACAAAAAAGCAGGAAGTAGTGGTGAGTTTTAAAATGTTGTATGTCTTATACATGCCATCAACTCAGTTCTATCCTTCTATGGTGCTGAATGAAACCTCAATTTAACAAAATAATAGTGTTTTTTTTATTTTTACTCATCTAATTAAAACCATTGTGTAATTTAGCTTTAGGTTTTGGCCATTTTTGCCATTGTTGCTAGGCAACAGTATTGTTATACAGAGCTTAACAAACATATTTGACCCCCACCCAGTATAAGGTGTTTGCCACCGCTGCCATAATTTGACAGTATTTCTGTTTATCAAAATATCTTTTCAGTATGTTTCTATGATGGTTAATCCTCCAGTATAGAGGATCTTTTTATCAAAACAATGTCTTTAATGCTAAAATGTATATAAATAAAAATAGATTTTTGCCCTCAATAAATCTTCAAGTTTAATGTTTTCCAAAAACGGCACCAAAGTCTCATCCAAAGCAAGTCTCGGGGAACAGCTAGAAATGATTTGGACGCAATAACAAGAGACTTTGCAAAACTACATAAAAATAAGACCAGCAAGAAAACAGCTGTTATCTGCACCAAAGGTGCTCACACAAAATACTGACATTTTTGGTTATTATTTGGACAAGGACTATTTTGTTATTCCAGATGGATATTTTCTTAATAAATAACAAAATAATGAAATTGTTAATTTGAAACAAGTTTTTGATATACTATGAAGCTATTTATGTTTTGTTGTTTTCATGACAGGTGGTCTAATAATTTTGCTAAGCCCTGTATCTTCTGCTCATATCTAACCAGGAGGTTAACTTCAATGAAATAAAAAATAAATAAAAAACAAGGCTAAACAAAAATTATTATTGAAAAACCTTGGCAACATTTTTAATAAAATCTTAAATATCAATATATTTTTACTGAAATGAGTAGTCTAACTTGTCAAATGCACTTTAAGGTCAGGCAAGTAGTAACTATGATCAGCATCAATCTCCAGGGAAAGAATTAAAGTCAGTTCAATGTCTTCAAGAAGCACAGAAACATGTGTGCACGTGCTTGATCTTCACTCACTATTCTTTGCTGGCGCTGCTTTTTTCTGAGCCTGATGAACTCCTTGTGTTGCCTCGAGACGAAGTTGACGGCGGCGTACTCCAGCAGGGCGGCGAACACAAACAGGAGGCACACGGCCATCCAGATGTCAATAGCTTTCACATAGGACACCTGGGAACAGGCAAGGTCAGAAAGGCATCAATACACACGATCAATGGGGCTGATGGGTAATCTGCGGGGCGGCTCAAAACACGCACATTTCTCAGTCCTGTGGTGTTACGGACCAGAATGGTAATGAGGCATGGAGAGTTGTTTGAAGTTGTCACACAGAGACGGGTCAAGGCTAAAGGCGCAGGGAGAAACCTATAGTCTAATAGTTTGTGAATGATCTGTCACAGCACATAAGCAAAATGCACTGAACACGAGGCACACTCCACTGAACTGCACAGTGCTGCACTCAAATGCTAAAGTAGCCATAACATGCAAACGTTTACTTGGTCTGCTGCACATCAACCTTTCCATGTACTCGCTATTTCACTGACCCTGTGTGAGTTCATTAAAAGAAAACAGCAAAAGGCTTTAGAACGAGAAAAAAGGATGTTAAAGATGCAATGTGTCAATTTTCAGGTGGATTATGATATTACACTTTTCTATCTTCAAGCAGACAAACTAGTAACGCCATCAGGTGAAGTTACAGGCCAGATTTGTGGAGAAACGAGCCCACTCATAGTAAGAAGCAGTGTGTCTTTTAAGGTATTTTTAAGCCGTTATTTGAATAAATGCAAGAGAGATAAATTTAATACTCCAACATGGAACAGTGCAGGCAAAGCGAGCCATAGAAATATCACATAGTGCACCTTAAGTAGTGCTATATAACAGTGGTCCCCAAGCATCGGGCCGCGTACCAGTACCGGTCCGTGGGTCATTTGGTACCGGGCCGTACAGAAAGAATAAATAACTTACATTACTTCCGTTTTATTTATTTCGGAATCTATGTCACTTCTCGGTCACCGCTAAAATGAAACCAAGGAGCAGCAAAATGAGTAAAAAACAAACGTCTTTGGAAAGTTTCTTTGCAAAGGGGAAAAGGCCCAGCCAGGAGACAGAAGAGGAGCCTACGACTTCCAAGAAAAAGAAAGCTACATTTAATAGACAATATCAGGAGTCCTACTTAAAATACGGATTTATCCCAACAGGAGATTCCCACTGCACCGAGCTGCTCTGCATAATATGCGGCGACCGGCTCTCGAATGAGTCAATGAAGCCCTCAAAACTGCTTCACCACTTGGAATGCAGCTCATATCATATTATTTTGTTGTATTTATCCGCCACACCTTAAACGCCGGTCCCTGAAAATATTGTTTAACATTAAACCGGTCCATGGGGCAAAAAAGGTTGGGGACCGCTGCTATATAACATTATTCTTGGCAATTGACCTTTTCGTATCGTTCTACCACTTTATCGTGACATTAAATTATACTTTATATAGTAGTTCATGCATGCCGTTTAATGCACTAATCTAATCTTACCTTATTATTAACCTTATCTTGAACAACCAGCCTCTAATGTCTGCGTATTGGCCGTGTCCACTGCGTCCTTGGTGAACTGTCTTTGTTTACTCCATGTAGTCGCTCACCTTGTCCCAAACAGGGCCCGGCTCCTTGCACAGTCAGCACTCATAACCGAATGTGTCCTTACGTATCGCCCTATAGCCCCGCGCCAGAGGTTTAAGAGGACACCACCGGCCATCCTTTTCCATTCTCACTGATCAAAAATCAATTGTGCTTCTGTCACTTAGTTCATGGAGCATTTGGGTCAGCCTTGGCAGCTCGTCGGGACATTATATAAGAGGGAAAAAGCACTTTCTGAATCATGTATCATTTTTTGGGGAGAGTGTCAGTGCGAAATGTCACAGGGGTGTGCAGTGTTCTCATTCAGGCAGAACTCCGGTTATTAGACTTTTTCCCATTTAGTTTCTGACCTTTTTGTCCAGACTTTGGCCATGAAGATTAGTCCCTGTTTGGAAACCATTCTGTGTCTTTTTTCATTTGCCCCAAGTAAGTAATGTCAAATTTGTTTGTATAGTTTAATGCAGCTTAAGGGACTGGGGTCGTGTAAGGATGAAATGTCAGACAGTGACAATGCCAGAGATGCAAAAAATGTGCTGTTGTAGAGGAATGATATGGACTGGATGAATGTAGTAGCAGTAGTTCTGATTATATTACACAAATTACAATAAATTACACAAATTATAATATAACCCAGATGCATTTACTGATTATTTGACAGAATTAGCCTCATCCAAACCTCAAACCCCGCCCCCAGATGAGAACGACCAATAGGAAACAGCCTCTGTCCTCCTCACTCACTCTGGATCGATTGCTTCTGTCTTGGATCTTTGCTGCAAAATTTTTCATTGCGAATTTTACACTTTGAATTTTAACTGTTGAATTTCAGGGCTTGGAAATATGAAGTGAATTTTCATACAACTTGACTTTTTGTACCTTTGAGATATTGATATTGGCAAATACTGGTTAACAGCAAGAAGAAATATGTGTATACTGTGATAAAAATCAAATACAAATTGTAAATAATTAATTATCACATGTTGCACCGTCTACAAAAACTTCAACCATAATGCAACATAAAATATGGAGCACAAATGGCACACAGAATGATTCACCTTGTAGCCAGATTTGAGCAGTTTGTCATGACTAACCTTGGGCAGTGACGCTCTGGAGCCCGAGCTCTGGGTGGTCATGGTGAGGACGGTGGTGATGCCCAGTCCCACTCGGGCGGGCGCGGCGTCCATGTTGATCCAGAAGGAGACCCAGGACAGGATGACGATGAGCAGGGACGGGATGTACATCTGGATCAGGTAGTAGCCCATCTGACGCTCCAAATGAAACTTCACCTCGATGCACGTGAATTTACCTGGAGATACACGAGAACATTAGGACTGGTATCATTTTTGTGTTTCATTTACACTGGCAGTCGGAGGTTTGAACTCACCCTCTCATTCAGTCATTCAGTGTTTATAGATATAGATATAGATATAGATATAGATAGATAAATCGATAGTTTTCTACTTTTGAAGCATGGAATTAAGTTGCAAAGGGGTAAAAAAGTTAAATAACTCCTAATTAAAAGTTATGTTTTTTCTTAGTTACATAATTCCATACGTCTTACTTGCTATATGTGATATCTTTTGTATGTATATCAAATGTAAAAAGTAGTAAATATATAAAAAAAACACTGAGTGAGACAATATTTTTGTTATGTTGTAGTGGCAAAATTTTAACTTTATTCTTTATTGCTTAACGACCGTTGATGTGTTGTATGGGGATACTGCTGTTTATATTTTGGCTTGAAATGTCAAATTATTTTTATCTTGCCAAACTCTCATACTAAGAATTCATGTAGAAATCAATTACAGTTTTCATATCACAACATCATTGTTATTCATACAATGAATACAGATCATGTTACAGGTGCAGTATTTGATTTTTACTGTCTGAAAACCCGGAAAAACAGAACTAGTTTTAAATTCGTAACTGTTTACTTTAATACTTTATTCCTACAACCCTAATTATTCACAGAAATGAACTTTAACCAGCTTGAGCAGGCGTCACGGTGATGCTAACAAACATTAGCATGCAAACAGCCCACTTCCTGGTTCTCGGACGATAATTAGACACAGAGAGCGCACTGTGGATTTTGAGGGGATATCAACTTAATAAAACAAATACAAATCATATGCAGAATGGATTAGCCCGGAACTGTAAAGCTAAGTTTATACCAGTATTATAGTGCTTGGTGCAGTAGCCTAAGTCCTTCTCTTCTTTGAGCACAAACTGAGGGAGCGTGAGGTCGTCTGCCACCTGAACTGGGTTTTCCGACAGCCACTCGAAGATCAGGTCATTCATGGTGTAGCCAACTGAGGAGGAAGAGGATTGGCAAATGAGATTAAAGTGATCAACACGTTTGGTTTGCATGATTTTATAACAATATTCAAAACTTCAAAGTCAGATTTCTATGGTAAAATTTAATAGAAGTGTCCAAATTAGCATGTTTTGACCTGGTTTATGATAAATATGTAATGAAAGTCCAGTTAGCGCAAATTAAACATATTATTATTCAAAGGCACAAGTGTCAGATTTGCAGAATTCCTAATAAAAAGGTTCCAAATCTTCTTTTTCTTTCTTTCTTTCTTTCTTTTTTCTATAGACCTCTGACCACCATCTGAAACTATGACACCTTCTATAATGCCAAGAACACGACCTACTCATTTTACATTCCAAGCTCAATTCTACTGCAGTTTTGTGGCTAAAACATGGGCCTTTCCACCTCTGCCTGTCATGTGCAGACAGATGTTGTCTCCTTGCATTACAAACATCAACAGCTCGGCTTAATGGAAATGGGAGACGAGGCACAAAACCCTCTCAGAGATGTAGTGTTTTTTTGCCCATCTGTCCAGCCAGTTCCGGCCTTGTCACAATAAAGGTCAAGGCATAACACAGCTACCACAGCTACAGTGCCATCACCACTGGCCCAAGGTTAGTGGAAAGAACCAGATCAAATATAAAATCCCTAGAATGAAGTAAAAGTACTTGTATAAACTTTTGTATAAATGTCCTTTACTTAAGAAGATTTTGAAGTGGATACTTTTTACTTTTACCACATTTGAGTGCATGTACATGTATTTTCTATTCCACTGCTTTTTTTAACTGGACTGAAAGTAAAAGTGTTTTTTTTTTTTTGCTGAAAATGCTAATGGGTTATTTTTTAATGCGTTCATAGTTTGAGCAAACAAAAGTATACAGATAAAAACTGTTCAGTTGCTGCAAATTTTCATTGAAATCATTACATCTGAAGCCTTATAAGACCTCAAACTCTACCCCAAATACTTAAAGTACATTTCTAAATGGGTGCGTAATACTTTTACCTAGTGTTTAACAACTTTGTTAGAGCACCTGTCATGAAAACAAGAAACCATAAATAACTTAATAGTATATCAAACACGTTTTTCAAATGAACTATTTCATTCTTATTCTTTAAGAAAATGACCAATTGGAATAATGAAATACTTCTGTGTGAACACCTTCAGCACAGATACCAGCTGCATTCTTGTTGCACTGTTTTTATGTAGTTTTGCAAAGTCTCTTTTGTTATTGAGTCCAAATCATTTCTAGCTGTTCCCAGAGACTTGCTTTGGTTGAGACTTTGGTGTAATTTTTTGAAAACATTAAACTTGAAAATGTATGGATAGCAGCAATTGTTATATTTTAGCATTAAAGATATTGTTTTGATAAAATGCATATATACTATACATATATTATTACCATTATAGAAACACAAAAAGATATTTTGATAAACAGAAATGCTGTTCAATTATTTCAGCAGTGGCAAAAACCTTATACTTGGTGGTGGTCTAACACATTTGTTAAGCACTGTAAGTAGATTTTTTTCATATTATGATACTTTTTATTTTTTGCTCTGGTATCTGTACTTTTTCACTTAAGTAACAAAATTGCCCAACAGACATATGAAAGTATTCAACTTTCTTGAAATCCACATAAAAATACATAAAGTTTGAATATGCATAATTATTTGTGAAGGTTGTGCTGCTACTCTGAAGTGTTTGATTATAAGTATATTATAAATGCAGCAGTGCACATCTGAATAACATTACACATCTGCTGGGACCATCTTTAGGGCAGACGTTACAGTGGCATCAATAATTCAACATTCAGCGTCTTTTCCCCTGGCGTCAGTCTGAGAAAACAACATCTCTAAAGCGCACTCGCCTGGTGGTTCACGAGGAGAATTGGGTGTCATTCATATACCTTGACAGAACAGGCGAGGGGAATGACAATGATTTACATGTGGAATGGAGCTGGGAACTTGTGGAAAGATGGTCAAAGGTGGACAACTTATAAATATGTTTCTGTTGTTTTGCTGTTGTTAGATAGATAGATTGTTTGATAAAAGTTCAGTTTCAGTCATTGAGACCCTATATTTTTTCTTGCTTTTGAATAATTTACAAGATTTATTATTTAGTTGTCATTTTCTTTTTTTATTTAGATGCGATTTCCAAAGTCCCTCTAGAAATGACTAAATATATCAAATAAAATCAACAGGAAAAAAGGTCTCTTTCCAATACTCCATTAATGTTTTAATTTGTATAACGCATTAAAGCTGCACACAACACCTTGCAATCTCTTTTTTATTTATCCTGTAGACCTTTCTTTATGTGTAAGTGGATTTGGGGTTCCTGGGCGTCAGTATTTAGGGGTGAAGGAGTTTAAGCTGCATATAGGACACTTTGATGTGTGGAAATATGGCTGAATCGTATGCTTCTATTTATACATCTCTGTGAGCCCTTGGCATAAAAGACCAGTAAAGACGATTGGCTTTGGCGTCTTTAAGGCACGGCTTTCTTCTTAAAAGCACTACTATAAAGAGTTTTGGGCTTTTAGTCCATCTGAAGATCCTAGCTGGGACAAACGGCTTCTCCTTACGAGGAACAAATAGTCAGGGAAAAGTAAAGTATAAGTAAGTGTCAATACTTCTGTTCACTGTCCAATGATATTTTTTAATTAACATGAAGAGAAATAATCATCTATAACCATACCAAATACTGGAATCTCTCATTTCCAGACACATTTATACAAACTTTTGTATAAATGTCCTTTACTTAAGAAGATTTTGAAGTGGATACTTTTTACGTTTACTACATTTGAGTGCATGTACATGTATTTTCTATTCCACTGCATTTTTTAACTGGACTGAAAGTAAAAGTGTTTGTTTTGTTTTTTTGCTGAAAATGCTAATGGGTTATTTTTTAATGCGTTCATAGTTTGAGCAAACAAAAGTATAAAAATAAAATGAGTTCAATTGCTGCAAATTTTCATGGAAATCATTACATCTGAAGCCTTATAAGACCTCAAACTCCACCCCAAATACTTTAAGTACATTTTTAAATGGGTGCGTTAATACTTTTACTTAGTGTTTAACAAATAATCATCTATAACCATACCAGATACTGGCATCTCTCATTTCCAGACACATGGAAGGATGGATGGATAAGCTTTACCTTCATATTGGTCATTTTACAAGACAAACATTGTGCGATCATTGCAGCTCCAAGCTACAGTAACAGCAGTAAAATTACCTCCCGCAATTTAACTCCAGCCAAGGAGATAGCACCCTTGGGTGGTACACGAACACCCATCACCACGAGGCCAACTACCTTCACCGGGACTTTAATCTGAAATGATTATGTCTCCTCTAATGGAAGGTGAGATGCTCCTTTAGAACGCACACATAATGTTTGTCTTGTCCGAAAGGGTAAAACGTCCTAATATTCCTGTCCTATGCTCGGACACGTGCAGTCGCCGCTAAATTTATTGGCCTTTTATGTTTGTGCCTGTGTCAATTTGCAGAAATAAACCATGCCGCCACCTCCACCACGACGGAGTAACTACTTCTATGGCAACAATAGCTCTTGTTCTTATTGAATCTGATAGGGCTGTAGGTAGAGCTAGGTGTGTTTATTTGTAAGGAGCTTGGTGCTGTAAGGGTGCTCCATCAGTCTCCCCTGAGCTACACTTAAATTATTTTGTCCCTCTGATAGGAAATTAGGTCACCTCTAGGCACAGGGGGTGGGTCACATATAATAAAAGGGACACAGAATTAAAGTTTTATTATTTATATCCTGGAAATTGGTTTCACCAGGGCAGATGATATCTCGGCTAAAGGCAGCGCGAGAGCAAAGGGGGCACTCGCTATCTGCACGGCACTAAATGTTCTTTTGCAGAATTATTTGAATACAACAGAAGGCAGAATTATAATGACCAATTTTACTTGACAAATTGTGTTTCTCCCAAGTCAGGAATGTTGATGAATGGTGCCAAAAATGATTTGTTCAAGCTAAGAAACAAAGTCATACTAGACATTTTTAAGTGAATGTCATTGCTAATAAACAGTTGATTTTTTAAATTTTTTTTGGTAATTAAAATTTCTGCTGGTATAAGTTGTAGGTTTTGTGCACCCATATGTTTGGTTGTTTAGATTTAATACTTTTAATCCATTTTTTTTCTGTTGCTTTACCAAGAATGTACCACAGTATGGCTTAAATTATGGCTGATAAAATGCATATATACTATACATA
>JACN01040215.1:0-12860 GCA_000787155.1 Scartelaos histophorus | reverse complement strand
ATAATAATAATAATAATAATTACAAATTAAAAATAAAAAAAAACATTAAAATAAATAAGGCAGAAGTTCAGACGTAAATGCATGTACGTAAAAACAAAAATAGATTTTCACTCTTTGGGACGGGGTCTGAAGGGGTGGGGGACAGCGCCCCACGATGACAGTGTACCTGAATTACATGGATACAATCAATAAATAAACAGCTAACATGGACAGTGGCTTCTTGGTTTGGGAGACCAGATCTGATCTCTTAAGGGCACTCGGTGTCTGTGGCCACGTCCGCCGAACCCAAAAGCTTTTTGCCATTCCAGGAGTTTACACACCAGCAGCGCCCCCGCTGGCCATCCAGGGAAGACTCACACTGTAAGAAAGAACAGGAATGATTTACCTGCTATGTGTAAAGAGTCAAGCACAGCAGCAGTGACATGTGTAACATGTACCACTACAGAGTGCTATCCAATCTATGAGGGCGGCTGACCCTACACCAAGAGAAAACTCACCTGTTTGGGTTTGTACAGGCCGTGCTTGTCGCAGTTTGGCAGGTAGAATCTGGTTAACTTGTCTCCTAATTTCTGTTGGGACCTGGCAATTTTTTCCAAGGCTCTCTGAAGCTCTACATGACAAGGCCCCTGCAAAATAAAACAAGCAAATAAATTAATTAACTTTAAATCTGAAACTTGATACATGCAAAGAATAGTAATAACCATTACAATAATTATAACACATTTTACAACAGTAATTTCACTTCAGTGTTCCAACTATTCCCCATAATTCCAAAGCAGCACTCGAGCTCCCCCTCGTGGCTATTCTTGTCCGCACGTTCTCAAAACTTTATGCTCTTTGCAATAAGAAAAGGCACATTCACTTTAGACATGAGAGAGTCTCACCTGCTCCACCAGCTTCTTGCGGATAGCGATGAGTTTGGCCTTCATGCTCTCCTGGGCGTCCGCTGCCGCCCGGGGGTCGTAGGGCCTGTTGTGGTTGGGGAGATAGGGACTGGAGCCAGGGTCCGAGATGATGGCAGTGTTGTCCATCTCCAATTCTGGTTCTGCCGGCTCTGTAAGCAAAATGTAAAGCAAGTGAGTGAAAAATGTAGGCTTTTTGGACAGAACTCTTATGTTGGACGCATTATATATTACAACCTTTACACGTTTATATAGTGATTAAAACTAAAAATCTAAAGAGGAGATAGACGCGTTTAAGTAAAAGCCATGACGCGTGATAAGTAAAAGCTGAAGGCTGTAGATTACTCATGATACTCTCACATGAGGAAGAGGAGGGTCCTTACCTTGGATCTCTGGCTGGGATGTAGGTTCTGGCTCGGGGATCTCCGTGCACACTGCCTGTCCCCGGGTGAGGGAATGTAGTGGTCTGGGGTCGCCGGCTCTGGGGGTGCACCTCAGACCGGAGCCGCACGGCGCGGTGTAGATTCCGCACTGCTCCCCGGAGCTCAGGGCACAGGCCAGGCAGCATCCACATCCAGGCTCCCGCAGCACCTCGGCGCATCCGGGGGCCACCGCGGGACATTGGCTCAGCTTCTCTGGAGTGCAGGGGGCGCAGCGGATTGGATCTGGCCCCAACACCGGGGACCCCGGCACAAGAGTGGACAGCACGGAGCACAGCGCTGCCACCAACAAGGCATTCCTCTCATATAATCCTCGCACAGCCGGCATTTCGCTTGTAACACTAGATTGCAGCAGAAGAGGCAGGTCTGAGCTGTAGTTCTTCAGTAGTGTCTTTCCTTTGATTTTGGGAAAATGTCTAACTGTGCTTTGCGCGCAGCCGTATTTATAGCCGGCTTCTCTGTGAGTGGTTGACGCATCGGCGTTATGAATGATTTCTGAAAAGAAGGTGTAATGACACCGTGAGCTCTGATTGGCCAGTCCGTGTCCGGTCAGGCAGCTCATTTGAATACAACAATCACGTCAATATTTATTTTGGAACAGCCAGTGCCTGCACGTATAACGTTGAGTGACGACACCAGTGTTTGATGTTGCAACCGTGGACCCCCCTCTTCTCACCCGCATGCTACAGCACTTTAGCCCGCACTGACAAACCTCAGAGCCACAGAAGTTAGCCTATCTCCTGCTCAGTGGATTGAACAGCTTGTGAAGCGCTTCTTTGTATCCCAGGGAACAGTGAGCGCTTCTGCGCTAACAAAACACTCGCCTTTTCATCGGTTCTGTACAGTAATTGTTCTCTCTAAACTTCTTGCACAACTTTAGAGGGAAAACTAATAATGAGCGCGCATTACGCACGCCCACGCAGCCGGCACAGGGCGCCTCTAATTTGACACGAGCATGTTTACTGAGGGATAATAAATGCAACTTTCAGAAATAGCAGCGCAAATGAGGGTCACCGTTTGCGCCTGTGCGCCGGGGTCTCGTGGGCCCGCTGTGGTATGTCAGCCTCCGAGCGCACTGAAGCCGCTTTGGGCCCAGTCCAGGAGCTGTCCCGTTGTAATTATCCGTTTCCTGGTTAATAATAGACCACAGCTTTAAGAGGGGCCGCGTTGACATGGTGGACGACACGTCCCTATCTTCGCTCTTCTGTTGGGGTCAGGATGCTCCCACGGTGGACTCCGGGCTCTGCGCACTGGCGAGTGGCTGCGAGGCATTTAGTGTCACTTTTGACTCGACGTGGACATTTGATAGCCTAATGTCCCAGAGTTTACAAACGACCCAAAATAAACCCGCAGTTCACTTTCCACTGACAGACGAAGCATCTCAGTATAGTTTTCTTTTCTGATGCAACGTGTCACCGATTGGCTCAATGTAATTGTCCAAAGGATTGCATCATGTCAAATGGCGTTAACAGGCGTCCTCACGTGACGCTCAGATTTGTATTCCTGAACACCCGCGGCTAAATAAAGCATCCAGTGTAATCTGACGTGGCGTGAGAGCGAGCAGAGGCCCAGCGCCCTCCGGCTATAATCACATCTTTATGTTGTACGTGAATTTGGACGAGTCATGGCCAAAGCATTCAGCACAAATCCCTGCGCACCGAGGCTCTGTCATGCTCCCAAAACTATGGACCGACACATGGACATGAACGGAAGTGCTGCATGGAAAAGGCTCTCACTGTCCTCACACAAGAGTTTAGAGGCTAATCTAGACATGAATGAGTAGAGAAGTCCAATACTACTAGTAGATCTAACTTTGTAGGTCATTATGAATCATTCCCTTGGGGTATTGGACTTGGCGTCTGCATGTTGTCCCAGATTTAGTTTTATAGCATTAGATGCAAATGGCCATGTATAGTTACATTGACTTGTGCCTTTCCTATCATATTATTACATCCTTTAAGTGATCCAAAATCTTTATTTATTTATTATGTATTTATGTGATTGGGGCAGTGAATATTAAAGGACAGATATAATACAACATGAATATAAACACACTGGATTATAGCCAAAGAACTGCCTCAAACCAAGCAGAAGTAAAAGCTTCATTTTCTAGAGCCTAAAGTGTTTGTGAAATAAGAGATGCCTAAGAACACCACGATGATTCCCCCAAATATTGTGTATTATCATTCAAAACAAGTGCAATTCACAAAAAATGGCAAATTTGTAACGTTTTAACATTTAACATCTGTTGACTGAAGGTTTGTGAAGAAAAGTATAATTCAATGTTGAGAATTACAGAGATAGAGAGAATTACAGAGATAAGAATAAGATAAGCAAGAATTTTGAGTGTAGATCTTTTTTAGAATGTACAATGAAGCTTTATTATTAGTGTAAGATGCGTTGTCAAACTGTTGTCACTTGCAGATTAGCTCAGCAGTGCTTTTGCAAATCACTCAGGGTTCCAGCAATTATATGCTTGTCTATACATGCTTATTCTGCATGTTCCACCGACTTTCCTCTTATTATGTCTCACTTTAGCCAACTTATTTATTTCATCCTTGTTCACGAGTTGTGCTATCGGTCTGCATTATGAAAAATTACAAGGGGATTATAGATAAAGGTTTCCCTAATATTATACATATTGGCATACTTCTGGCAAAGGATTAAAGAGCTACTCCATTTTTATTCGTTGTCATTAAATAAATTATATGTTGCAAATCAGTACATAAGCATGAGCACAAGTTTAACCACAAGTTTCCCCATAACATGTTTGGGAGATCCCTTCGTACTTGTCCTCAGCTGAACCCTATTAACTCCAGCGCTGGAATGAAAGTGGTGGTGGAGTGAAGTTACTATGGAGATGAGATTATATAGTGTAAGATTCCAGGGTATGGCATGCAATTTATCCATCTTGCATGAAATTACTTGTGGTTTTATTGTTCAAATAGGGTCGACTCTTCACAGATCTGATTTGTAACTTGGCCTGGGGTGTCAGCGGCTTGTGTCTGTGGAGTTAGACGCGTATGTAAGTGAGTCACAAAGGAATATTCTAGACAAAGCAATAACATCTATGTGAGACGAGCACGTGACGGACATTCCCCCAGAAAATTGACATATTGCACCTTTACGGCTGTTGTCACTTCAGCCATGATCTATGTTGTTAAAGCTGCTAGTTATGATCTGCGTGACAAGAAACCTTAAAAGAGGCTTCCCAAAGTTGTCAAAAATAGGGCCTGTCTACTTATTGCATGTTGCAGAGAACAGAAACATGGAATCCACACATTCACATGCACTTCACCTCAGCTGATCAAACACACAAGAGTTATCTGGGGTCAAGGGTAGACCTACTTTTCAAAAACACACAGCCAGAGCCGCGTATAACCCATAAAGCTGTATTGGTATTGCATGATAAGGGGGATTTGGCGCGTTCATACATCCCATGACAGAGATCAAACACTACCTGAGCGTCCCAAGAGAGGAATGTTTACCTTTGACAAGAGCGCGGTGAAAAACAGTTATGTTGTGTCAGGATCAGCCCACACCCACACACACCCACCCACCATGTAGGCTCCATTCACCGCCAGCTAAGCCTTGGACTCGGCGCGGCGGGTAAACAGGGGGGATCTACGACAGAGGAGTCCCGAAAAACAGGGCTTTGTTTGAGCGCACGCCCACAGAAAGAATGCACACCTGCTGAATGCTACACAGTCATCTGGAGAGGCTGAGACAGGGGAATAAACACACAGACAGACAGGTTAGGCTGAGAAGACCCATTTAAAACATAAACCACAATAGAAGGAGCGTTAGATAAGGTGTGTGGCTGCACCGGCGTGTAAGAGCGTCTATCTGATCTACAAGTTTAGTCATCAACTGATACAATATTACATCATGTTAGAGAACATCCAAAGGACCGGAAATGTGAGCACAGAAACCAGGAAACCCAAAGAAGTAAAAGGATGATGCAACTGCCAATGCCTGAAATCACTGTCACTCTCAAGTTATATTCATGTTTATATATTCATATTGTATTGGGATATATTCCTTATATATACGGTACAACAATTTGTGGGCATTACCATTTGTTAATGAATGAATATACGAATCATTAATGAATGAATATAGACCCCCTGCATCACAGTAGTGGCTCTTACATACTCACACCTCACAGCAATAAGGTTCTAGGTTCAACTCCCAGGTTACCCTTTCTGTGCAGTGTTTGCGTGTTTCTTTAATGTCTGGGTGCGTTTCCTTCAGGCACTCTGGTTTTCCACATTCATTCAAAACATGCTCAAAGGTAAAATTCTCTACTGGATCAATAAGCAACTTTGATTTATAATCAAATCAAATCAAATCATTAAAACACGACACACACGTGTTGAGCTCTGTCTGCAGTAACTGCAGCCTCAGGAGAAGCTGGAGAAGATGTGGCAGCTACTGTGCCAATGGCCAATCCAGCCTCTGTCAAACATAATCACATAAACACATGTGTGCAGAGGCTTAGTTTACATTCAGCCGAACTCAAATGGACAGGATTTACTGATCAATCACATTGATTCTCTCAAACAATAGTAGCATTTCATTTAAGAAAATAAATGGCTTTGAGAGTGGCAAAACAGTGAGTCATTTTTCCCAGTCCTGAGCTTGTTTTATTTACTGTACAAGTGTTAAGAGCCCTGTGTTTGTGAGTAGGAAATTGCTGAACAGGGGAAAGAGCCGGATGAACATATTTGGATTACTTTTGGCCTAGCACATCCATTTGTTAATATGGTTTAGATTAGATCTAAACACTTGTGCGTCATTCTGTGCCTTGTGAGTGTCCTGCACATTTTGTGTTTATATTGAGCAGAACTCCAGGACAGCTCCGATGGGACGCCCCCAGCGCAGCACTGCAGCCCTGTCCCTGTGCAGAGCCATTCTTCTTTTTCTCATGCAATCTTGTTAATCAGATAAACTGTGCCTTCATAAACACAATGGTCTGAGTGCAGAGTGAGTTAGTGCCTGAAGTGTATACAGCTGGTGCGCTTACGGCAAGTGCAACAGTATAGTCACTTTGCACGGCCAAACAGCTGATTTGATTAATGCATTGTTTTTATGTGTTGCAACACGTTCAGGAAGTGGCACTCGGCCAACAAACAACACATGAACTGGACCACTGCAAGATCTAAAACTGAACCGATTTTGTACCAGATCACTGCATAAATTGTTTCCAATAATACAACTTTTTGGACACAATTGAGATTTTTATCTAGTTTTTCCCCCAGTAGTAGTTCAGTGCTTCTTGATGACAGTGTATCCTGACTTTGGCTGTTTACATAAACACTATCAGTCAGTATCTGATTTTCAGAGTTATCAGATTATTGAAATGTCTTGTAAACAGCTATATCTAATGTGAGTAATCTGATTTCCTTCTCACTGTTCACACTTGTGCAGCCTTGACAAGGAAAACTAACTAATCTGGCAAAGACAAAAATGAAAGAGAGAGAGAGAGAGAAAAAAAAATAAAAATTAGATTTCATTATACTTTGTCTTCCAAATACAAAAGATCTAATTATGGACTGGTCTGATTATTCTAGTAATTTGATTTTGACTGGCCATGTAAAAGTGCCCATTGACTCAGACTCCCATTAGTCTCATTGGCTGCTCTCCTCAGATGGACATCCAGAACTCTTGGCCTTTTTTTAACTTCACTTGTGCGACTATGTGCTTGTGTATCCGTGTTGTGTTTGCTGCCTTGTGATTGTTCTTATTCTTGTGTGTGGGAAACCCAGGAAATGCCGGCTCCCATGCGCCAGAAGCCATTGTACTGGTTTCCTCTGCTTTGGGTGAGTGTTTGGCCACAGTGCTTCCCTCTCGTGCGCTCGGCCTCTAATGATGAGAGGTGTAGAGGAGGAGCTAGAGGATTGGACTTGGCAAAAGTAACTGGAAATAATCTCATGAATGGGTCAGAGGAGGTGTGCTGTAGCTGCTTTTGTTTTATTATTGTGTCCCTACAAAGCACAAAAGTAAGATTCCGGTTCAAATGTGGACAGCCTCTCTCCCTACACCTCTCCACTCCACACGAGTTTCAGCCCAAATCGGAGCGTCCATGTACAAAAGAGCAGGCTGTCCTGAACATGCACATCAAACTGGAGGAAGTAAACACAAAGTCTCGTACAGTTTGAACAGACGAGGTGTTCTATTCATTCACTTTCTTTGTGGGTCAGTGTACCGTACCTGCAATCACTGCTCTTTTATAGACAGCTTTATCTGGAGGTACAAAAATAGTGCTGACAATCTGGTGCACACAACACTTCCTATGTACTGCCAGAGCTTTGATAATCTTTGTGATAGAATGACTTGGGCTGCAGTGGCTCAGTTGGATGTTCCACCACAAACACCAATAGTTTTGTATTGTTTATTGTTGTACTTGGATAAGTAACTACTTACTTAATCATACACATACTGTGTACTATACACCAGAGGTCTCCAACCTGTAGCTCAGGAGTTACCAGTAGCTCTCCGTCGCCTTCTAAGCAGCTCATTAAGGCGTTTCTCAATTATACATATTATGCTGAATCACTCAAATTTTATGAAGTACCATTAAAAAAGTATCATTTTGATGCACAACTTTGTGAACAAAAAATGTATATGTTTTATTGTTATCTAACCCATCTAAGGATTTCCAATGCTCAATGTCTTGTAGCTCTTTTTGTTAAGTTGGCTCACCAGAAGAAAAGGTTGGAGACCCCTGCTATACACTATACTATACTACTAGTATACAATATTAGTATATACTATATATTTATAATGTGTGTGTGTGTGTGTGTGTGCACATGTATGTGTGTGTGCGCGCACATGTATGTGTGTATGTGTGTGTGTGTGTGTGTGTGTGCGCGCGCGCGTGTGTGCGTGTGTGCGTGTGTGTGTGTGTGTGGCGTGTGCGTGTGCGTGTGCGTGTGCGTGTGCGTGTGCGTGTGTGTGTGTGTGTGTGTGTGTGTGTGTGCTCTACCAATCAAGAATTAAATGTGAGTTCAGTTTTGTTCCTGGTGTCTGAGACTCTGATGTGTGTCAGTCAGTCCCAGACCACTGCTGGGGTCTGAGGAGTGAATGAATAAACTATGTAAGATGCTTAGAGAATCAATTTAAGAAGGTGTAATGTGTGTAAGACGACTGCATCAACAGTTTGTAATAGAATGAATTGTACTAATTGAACTAATTAAACAATCTGGAACCCTCACTGCAATGCAAAATTAGGCCCTAACACATTTAAAGGGTTACATAAAGTTTAATTGTGTTTAATTATATTTATTTGAGTGGTCAAAAAATTAAACAAAAAACAATAACATCTAAAATACAGTGGCACCAGTGACAATATTTTCAAAGTCATCTTAACCCACAGCATCCCCCCACACCCCCTCCCTCCTCACTTTGGGAGCCACTGCTTTAGTGAGTTAGTGTTCAGTATTTTGATGGGTCACTGAACCTGCAGCCGCTATGATCAGCTCAGCCTTTGATAGTCATTGTGACATGTTGTACATGTTTTGAGGTGATCTCCTGGTCACATTCCACTGGACTCGTGTATAGAGACCAAACAAGCAGGAGTGTTGTAAAGGGTCAGCGAGGGTCACGGCGTCTTACACAACACACAGTTCACTGACCCTTCAGTATCGAGCTCTCCGAGGAAAACAGCTCCACACCAGAACAACAGTAGTGGATGGGAAAGTCCTTGATGAGGAACAGTCTTCCAGAGGATGTTTTTGGCACTAATCAGGACAGGCATGTTTATGTTTTTCACCCCATCTGTACAAAGTTGTAAAATGAGTTTTCTCAGAATTACACTATGAGCTGCATCATTGTTATGTATTGATTTCATTAAAACAAATTGAAAAGGCTTCTGTTTTATCATGTACTTCCTGGTCATGCATGCATCAGAGTATTTAAAAGTATTAAAGGGCTGTTTTTCATTAAGCTACTGTGACGGCAAATGATGACGACAAGTGTGGGAGTTCAGCTTTGTTTTTACACTGAGAGAACAGGTTAATCTTTAAGCCTTGTCAACCACACGACTAATTCTTAAAAAGCTATCGACATGGGGGCCCTGGCTAATTTGATGTTTGTAAGAAAAGTCACAACTATACACTTAAGACTGTTAAATGCCTATTTCCTTTTTTGATGGATGCTAGTTTCACAAGCTCTGCTCAATAAAGTGTCATTTTGTAATATTATTAAGATTTTGAAGTGTAAATAAGAATGATGAGTCATGTGTTTGTGTTTCTGTCAACACTGCACATTAGGTTAAAGTGGCTGTGGGAGGATATAACTCTCCCCTATAGCATCATGAATGAAATGAATGAATGAATGAAAAAAATCTACATTAGAACATGGCTTAAAGCTCAAAGGACTAATAGTAATAATAGTGAGTAATATAGGACCTTTAAATATATGAAGTGTTGATTTGCATTGTATTTTATTCCTATGTGTTAGTATATGTATAGTATGTATATATAGTATAGTGTATGTATAGTATATATATACCGATATTATCCATTCTACTCTAATGATGAATATACAGCAAAATGGATTTGATTATATAAAGACTCATGTTTTTGCTAATAAATATAAATGTTTTATGTCCCCATATGTGTTTTAGTTTCCCCTTCTCTTTAAGGATCCCATATGACAAAGCTTTGGTTCTTGTGAGCTTCAAGCTATGATAAAATGTTGTTACCTCATAAAACAACATTTTGCACAGACTAATAATTCATCTAATTAATTAATGCATCTTATTTATTATTAATCTGTCTGTATCTCCAAAGTTCAAAATGCCCTGATCCACCTTGTCATGTAGTTTTCATTTTCAAGTTCAACATTACATTTTACCTTTGGTTCAATAGAGTTTGGCAAATACTATAACATAGGTCAAAAATGATGATGTATTATGGGTCCTTTAAGAGTAGTACACGTGTTTTAAAACTCTTGTATCCTCAGAGCCTCAGAGCAAGCAGCCTGTTTGTTCTCAGCTCCATGTTGCAGACGTAATAACTATTTGATGTTTAGCTGCAAGTTGACCACTTGTTTGGCGTCACTCACACTCCAAAAGTGCCCCCCTCCTCTTGAACATGTCTCCAAACAGCACTTGTACATAAATACAGAAGGGAACAGTGTGATGCAGATCTGCAGCTGACCCCTGTCCCCTCCCACGTCCCACTGTCCAGATTCCAGCAGCATTTACAGTAAGAGATGTTATGACACGGGGGGGTCAACGGGGAACGGTCCAGAGGAGGAGGGAGCAGTAAAACTCATATTAACCCCGTGGTGTCCGCCCATAGACGTCTGCTCTGGCCCAGCTGTGAATGTGGCTGCAAAAAAGCCCATTTCCGTTGACTGATCAGGAGGTGTGAGAGCTTTGGTGTGTGATCAGAGCAGAGACAGAGGGGCAGGGGGTAAACAAGGGCTTCCTATTAAAGTATTGACATCCTCTGGTGGGGATGATTGGACAAAATCACAGTTACACTTCATTGTCCCTGTATATTTAACCTCTGCATTTGACCCATATTTCAATGCCAGCGGGACAAGAGCAGTTTCAGAACTACTGATCTTTTGCAGTGACATTATCTTGGGGTGTTTTTCCTGTGTATCTATGACTGGATGTTTATAAGTTATCGTGGTGACACAATGCACACATTAGCACACATTAGCAAACAAACAAACAAACAAACAAAAAAACGTTTTAAGATTGTCTAAAGACTCAAGTAAAAAATACAAAATGTGGCAAATTTTAAAACTTTTTCTAATATTTACAATGTCAGGTATATAAAAATCTATGTTTGACATTTACATTAAGCAATGGTTGGTTTTAATGTACATGAATTGGTGTTGTTACCCAGAATAGCATTAAAATTATTTTATTTTCTAAAACATGGTTGGGATATTAATCACATCATATGAACATGATATTGATATTTGAAATCATGATATTTGAAAAAATGGACACGCTCGGACAATATTTGTTTGAATATTATGGGGGAAATATCTATTCAAATTCGGAAATTTCATGTGGGACGACAAAACACTTCAGAAAATATGCCAATAAAGAAAGAAAATACATTTGATTAGATTTAGAGTCATTTTAAAGAAGTTTAATAATCAGCAGTTAAGGGGAGACGGTTACACCACATGATATTTTAACACTTTAAGTACAAAAAACATGCAGAATAACAAATGATTTCCGAAAAAATTATTTGGTTCGATGGAGGTCAGAGGCCCTACAGGTATGTGCGGAGTTATTCTAAAATTTAAACCTTTTAAATGAATAAATTGCGACTGGAAAGGCGTCATGTCATTGACCCTTGAACAGCACATTCTCTGGAGTCTGTAATCAGTACAAGTGTTTATGGTTCTGTTTAGGTGTTTGATGTTCAACAAAAATGTGAGAGTGTCAACCTGAAAAACTGCTGGCTATTTGGGAGACTTGCTTCAGAGGACAAATCAGCCGACCTGTTGCAGATAAATCAGATCTTTACGGTCAAATAGCGTTAGAAATAAAGCTTGGATTAAAGTCTAATGACGTTACCTGCAAAGTATCAACGGGCTTGGTCAGGAGTACTTTAGCTGCAGTATTTCATCCCAAGTTTGGGGAAAACCAGAGGGAAAAAAACACTCAAACAAACTCCCAAAGAAACTGCACACAGAGAGGCCCGGGAATCAAACCAGCAACCTTCTAGCAGTAAGGCATGAGTGCTATAGAGAGCTAAATATGAGGGCTACACTTGCAAAGCGTTTGGAAAGACGGGGAGGTTAGTTTTATCATTTACTGGTGGGAAAACACAACTCGACGGTTTCATGCCGGGACATGACTTTTGTTGTGTTGTCATGGCGACCCGTCAATCAGGACGCTGGACGGGCCACGGCGAATTTTCACGTCGCTGATGAATGTCGGACGCCGCTTCCTCCTCTGACAGGACTCTGCGCAAAGCCGCCCGATAAGACGCTTCTGTTTCGGTTTGTTTCTTCCGAGCTGTTTCCCATTTCGGCTGTGAAAACTGTGGCATGTTTACCTCCCGGAGAATTCCTTTCACTAATTTCACTATTGTACTTTTTCTGGTGTCATTATTTCAGAGTGCGGTGAGCCGTTGTTATGACATACGTGTTGTCAGGTTGAAGTGGAAAAAAGCAATAGTGACTCATGTAAACACGTACACATCAACACTGAGGGTGGCACAAATGGATGTTTTGCTGTTGATGAATTTCCATTTAAGTTTGTTTGACAAAAACAGCAGGACAAAATCACATGACAAAACAGAGCCAGGAATTTTGAGCATTAGGCAAATAAGTAAAGGGAATTAGTAAAGGGAAAAAGGGGCTGAATGCAAATTTGAGCCTTAGGTTTATATAATAGATCATTTGTTGCAGTAATTCAGACTTTACTCATGGAATTATGGGTAATCAGATCCAGTCATCCAGTCCAGTCTTCAAGGAGTTCCTCCTTGAAGTCCTACAGTTAGAGTTGTTTTACATGTTATTATTATTATTATTATTA
>JACN01054018.1:0-20925 GCA_000787155.1 Scartelaos histophorus | reverse complement strand
AAGATTTGCATAATACCCCCTCTTTAACAAACTGTATTTGTTTTTGTTTGACAAATGTTAAGCCCTGAAGCCCTTCAAATCATCTTTTCTTTTATCTTTTGTCTTTGTCTGTCTCCTTATGTAAAGCATCTGTGGGTAATTTGAAAAGCAATACAAGCATGCTATATATTATTACTTGTGTCTTTTAAGATACCAACAACTTGGCCAACAAAATTGCACAATTCAGATTTAGAGTTTGTTCGGCGGTATTTGTAAAATCCCTCAGCCACTGCAACTATATGCGACTAGCGGCAAGCCGGACCTTCATGCTTTTTGTATTCTGGTAAAGGAGAATTTTTTTTGCACAAAGGCACATTCTCATTTGGTTGAGACTTAGTTTCATTCCTAACGTAGACTTGATTTGGTCCTGGTCAAGTCCTAGTTTAGTCCTGGTCTAGTCCTGGTCTAGCCTTGGCCTAATTCTGGTCTATTCCTGGTTTAGTTTCAGGTTTAGTTCCAGTTTAGGTCCAGTGTTCATGATTGTGAAAATGTGAATGCACGCTCATTAGAATGCAGGAACAATAATGCCCTACTGGTAACTAATACCGGCTGTTCTACTTCCCATCACAAGAGGTCAGTAGGGCAAACCAGCAGCCTTTCCTTCTGTAACCAGCCAAATAATGTAATTGGAATAGGCTAAGCAGTGATTGAATTCAGAAATTTAGTTGTACTATGCAATTTCTCTAGTAGAAGGACCACAACCTGCTTGGCTTTAACTGGAATGCTCCACTATATAACATTAACTCACTCTATCTCAAAGGAAACACGCAGGCAATGCTACCCCGCTGCACAGTAATAATGCATATTTTTTACTTTTACAAACAAACAAGATCAAAAACATTTAATGCCATATAGTGGAACATTCCTAAGTCCAGCAAAGCAATAACATCTCCATGTAGTTATGCAGTCCATCTTTTCATTCAAATTAAAATGTTAGCTGAATTTTCTTTCTTTCTTTTTTCTATTGTTGTAATATGAGACAATTATTCTTTGATTTATAATTGTGACATGGTTAATCAGGGTAGAGCTTGTTACATGATACAACACCATCAAATGTATGTCTCCATGTACATTAGCGCATGTTATTACATGTGTATCTGTGTACTGTAGAAGAACGCAGATTTCCAGACGAACATTTGAACAACATCCGAAATGCCACGTCCGATCAAAGCCGAGATGAGAAACTTGTTCCCAACCTGACAGTGCAGGCCCGATATGAGCTCCTCCGCGTGACCCATATAAGTCAGATGTGTCGTGCTGCGGCGCTGTGCAAAATGAAGCCCCCGCTCTGAAAATTCTCTTTGAAGGAACATGCTAGGCCCCATGGAGCAGCCAGATTGTGTGTGTGTATGTATGTATGTGTGTGTGTGTGTGTGTGTGTGTGTGTGTGTGTGGAGGGAGGGTAAACTGAGAACACTGTCACCTTGCCAAATCTGTATTTATCAGAGTTGTCATGTGAGAGCAACAAGCGACCAAGCCTTTCAGAAAAAGACCTAACCATGCTACACAAAAATAAGCCAAAAAAAAAAAAATCTGCCAAAAATATTATGGGTTTCTGCTTAACAAGCACAAATGACATGCAAATATTTTTAATCACATGTTTAATATAATTAACATATAACCCCTAATAACATAACTACTTAAATCCGTTTTGGCAGCACCTCCTGTGTGTAGGTGTCATTGGCTCTGTCTTTGTTCACTTAAAAACTCAGAGTAAACTGAGAGTAAGGTTTGAGCCTTACAATATTTAAAACATTAACAGGTCAGTCATTATTGGGTCTATTAATGTGAAACATATTGTGTGTATGTATATATAGTAATGTTTTGCCACTGCTGCTTCCCTTGGAACAACAGATGGAAAACAGCACCTTTTCAATAAACTGGCAGAGTTACACTGTTTACAGTCGACTAGGTAGGTTCCATTACAAAGGAAAATTGAATTCTGTCAACTGGACCAAAGTTTTCTGAGTGAATATGCCTCGCCATATGTTTCATCCTCTTCAGTTCTGACAGAGTTCTGTGTAATATAGTATTGAAACAGACTAATTATTGAAACAGTCAGTCAGAGAAAGTCTGCAAACACTTTTAATCTGTCCTTTCAGTGTTGTGTGTTATGTTTCTTTGTAATGATTTTGTAATTGTTTACTGTGTCACTTGTCTTATTACAGATGTTCATTACCACGCACCGTCCCTATCAAATAAATAAATAAATATGTCTGAAGGGAGGAGCTAACTAGCTAACTACAGTGAAACTATAACAAACTCTTGTTGTTTTCAGTCAGAACTAGTTAAATCCATTGAACTACTTTCAATGAATGAATGTTCAAATCCAATGAACTACTACTTCAAAGTACGAATTGTCACATGAGTTGTATTTTGCATAATTTAATGGGTCATCGGTTTTGTTATTACTAACTAACTATGTGATATTTACATTTGTCACAGTGAGGAACAGGAGGACACTGGACAAAGTGCACTCCATCATGGATAGTATTATCTTATTGTAATATAATGTGATATGTGAACTACTGTGTCCAAATAATTTCTCTTGTGGATCAATAAAGTGTCTAAGTCTAAGTCTATATAAAAGTACCTCTCAAGATCCAGCCCCCTCAAAACCCACAAACCACTAATATCAAAATTCACAAGTGACAAAAAAAAAAGCCCAGTGACTATAAAGGAGCAGATTTGGTAACTATCGTATGTATGCAGCCTCACCCTCTGTAAGCACCTCTCCATCCACCTCTCAATTGCTGTGCTTGTGTGTAAATATGAAGCGATCGATATGTGGACCTGTTTGTGTGGGTGTAATAACTCACCAGGGAGCAGTTGTCCAGCAGAGCAGTGGTGATGTTGCTGTTCAGACTGAATGATAACACATGGCCCTCTGTGGTACGCAGCCCAACTTCATTATCTGTGGAGAATTTAGAAGTTGTTCGAATCAAACTTTGGTAAAATGTACAAACTAACTAAGTGTTGGAGCTCAGAAGTGACCTCCCGCTAGAACAAATCTTCTCATACAGTTTCCCCGTAGATTTTCCAAAAAAGAAAATGGCATTAAAAGTTTGAAAACGTGCTAAGGGCTGATCAGCTATGTGGTAACCAGTGACCACAAACCCTAAAATTTTATTTAAAATCTGTTTCTGAAACGTTACCAGTAAGCTTTTAAAAGATTTGTGTTTTAAAAGTTCTTTTTAGACTTAAAACCAAAATATTATGTATATTAGCATGTAGCTGGTTAGTCTCTGTGATGTCTTTGAACTGTTAATATTTAAAATTTTTGAAAAGTTGATAAGAAAAATGAATGGAAAACTGAAGCAGGTCACTGCTGAGCTATGAATGTTGTATGTATGCATGTTGTATGTATGTATGTTAGGGAGAGTTGGGAAGAATAGTTTGAATTAATTTAGTTATTCAAGTTAGTATTAGGTAGGAGAAAGGGTCCTTGATTAAAGCCATAGTATGCAACCTTTTAGTCAAAAATAGAAATAAGATATTTTGTTACAATGAATGCCAGTTGCTGATATTAATACTGGAAAGACTAACTGTAGTCCTGACTTCTCAGTACCTAAAATACGATGATGTCAAAGGTAAATAAATAACAGAAATAATTATCACTGGAAAAGTTGTTGTGTTTGCGAATAGAAAAAGACTTTTAATTGGACATTAATCCATACCATTCAACCATACCACCGAGGGGTCGTGAACTTTGAACTCCTCACTCTCTATGTCCTCCATGGTCAGGTGGGAGCGCAATAACAGGTGGGACTCATCTGTGTAAACAAAAACAATGTCATTATATAAAAGAGGATAAAATCTAAGACTGAACAATTTTGGAAAGTATTTTAGATAATAATTTAATTCAAATTAATTAAATTTTATGTAATTGTTTTAATATTTAGAATCTTGTTGCTAATAAAAAATGATTCATCTCTAAACATAAGTAATTCACTTGTTAAAGCAGCTCACACAAAAAGGTAAATCCAAAAAAAAGGTAAGGTGAAATAAATTATAGATAAATTATGCACAAGAATTATTATTCAGAAAAACTATATGTGTTTCTTGTATTTGTTTAGCAGTTCATATTGCAATCTTCTCTCATACTCTTTGGCAAGTTTAAAATGTGAACAGAATCCAAAATCAAATTAGAATGCTTGTCAGAGAAATTCCAATTAGATATAGAGTCGTTCAGACATAGTTCATATTGACAGAACAATGTGGTGGTTATTAAACACATGTATTATAATATAGATGAGTTATACAGTCTGGGAAAAACCTTGATGGCTGAATAAAATATGCAATCTGTTGTATTCTGTTGTAAAGTTGTATTCTAAAGAGACATGTTAATCTTTGTTGTTACCTGGAGTGAGGAGGATAACAGAGAGAATGACCAGGGACATCACAGCAAGAATCACCACCATTGCGATCCCGATCCCCTTCCAGTTCCTGGGAGGACCATCTGAGCTGCCCAGGTCCTGAACACAACACACACACACACAGACAAAAACATAATTCATCGAATTTATAATTAATAGAATTAGAAATGTTTGTTGAATTAGAATAATTGAAAGATGAAGGGGACATATTTCAAAGGAACAAGTTTAAAATGGCAAACAGGCTTGTCTATGACAAATAACTCAAATAAATATATTTATTTTATTAAATGAATGAATGTTTAAATTTTTAAACTGTTGAAAAATGTGTATTTTATGCATAAATTGTTCCTGCATTTGGAATTTGGAAGAATTTTGGAAGAATTTTGTGTATGACATAGACAACATTGCTTCCTTCCATTTTTTCCACTTTTCTTGACAAAATTCCATGTGACTGGAGTATGAATTAGCAATTTTAAAGAAACCTTTTGTATTCAAAATAAAACAAAATCTATCAATAACTAAAGCATGACCTCCGACGAGTCAAACAGAGACACAGAGATATATGTGAGTGGGGGAGAGGAGGGGACATTAGTACTGCTTCATTTGCAGAGTCTCAGAGCCGTGCCTAGGGAATCCACACCAGTCTTCAGTCTTCAGCTGCACAAATCTATCTGATTTAGACTAATTTACGAATAAGAATGGCATGAAATCACTTCACATGGAAACACCAGGCCATAATTACTGCAGCAATTTACACCAAACTGTGAGGTTCTTCCATCAACATTTCAGCAAGTATAAGTGAATCTGTGAATTCCACATATGAACAAGTTTGAAGTAAATGAGCCATAACAAAACAGTAAAACAATATTAAAATGACAAAAGCAAAATGTACCATACATTCGAGCAGATACGAACACTAAAAAAGTCACACTCACAGGACAGAAATGAACCATTACTTAATAGCAGTAGAATGATCTTGAGCTGTATCGGAAAAAGTATAAGAGCACATAGACTAGTATACGCCCATGGACCACTAGGGAACATATATTTATATTTACATACTGAGGGATTGCACATATATAACATGGCAATATAAAAGAAAGTACTGATTTAATGTTGAAAATGACATTATCATTGTGGCTTGAGAATTGGTATTGAGTATCACGTCTGTTCCTTTGTATTGAAATCAAGTCCATTCCTTAGTATTGAAATCAAGTCTTAAATTTTATTATCTTGACAACACTAGTCTGGTATAGCAAACACAACCATGCTAAGACTCATACATGAGTTAACTTGATAAAGGCTTCTGGTAATAGTAGTAATACAGTGCCCGGGTAATAGGCCTAATAAAAATAGACATTCATTTTTGTCCTTATCGACTGCCCCAGCCCTATTATTCACAATTAAAAACCTTTAGCACTGACTCCCATTTGTGAGTGGATGGCATATGCCCAGTGAAGTGTGAGGGCTCAATCACAGAGATCTATAAAACTGCCATTATAACGACTACCCATAGGACCTGACCCTGGCACCTTCCCCGCTTCGGTCACCTTCCTCTGGGCTACAGAAGCACAGGTCCTGGGTGTGTGTGGATGGGACAGATTGTTACTCTTATCATGCTCCACCATCACCATCCCACACCAGCTGTCCACAAAACAGTGCCATACGCTGCCTCCTCTTCCTGGGCACATGGCTGTGGAATAAACGTAACAGCTTTTGGCATTAGAAAATCAAACTAGCAAGACAATTTTTGTGTTTGGGCTTATCGTTAATTTGGTGCCTTTTGATGGGTTTTAAGTTGAAGCAAGAGTAAATGTTTGGGATGAGGAAAAACTTTCAGTACAATTTGCATGTAACTGGATCTATTTAGACCCAATCACAGCAAAGATCTATCATAACTAATAAACATAAATATAGAAGAGTCATATTAGGGTTGTCAAAAGTATAGAAAACTAGATACTAATACAGTACAAAAAAGTCATATTCACAGGACTGAAAAGAATTGTGAATAGCTATAGAGGAATCCTGAACTGTATCAGAGCAAGTATAAGATGACATAAACTACTATACACCCATGGACCACTATGAATAAAGAAAAAGTGTTTTGTAATGTCATAGTTGTATCAGAATCAGTATTGAGTGTCGAGTCTACTCCTTAGTATGAAAATCCAGTTTGAAATGTTGGTATCTGAACAAAACAAAGTCATATTGATTTCTTTTAAGCAGAAACTTCTTCAGGTGTGGAAGTAACAACAGCTGATATGTGACAGTTCACCACTACTGGGACACTTCTGACGACAACTCGCAGCTAGCAGCTGAAACATCTCACTGATAAAGGTGTCTGCCTAAAAGAAAACCAATGTGACTATTGTAAATGAAGACAAGATTGATGTTAATGTTAAACTAAAAATAAACTTGCACTGACCCTAACGGATTAGGCAGGATCCTACAAGATGGATTTTTGAGGTTGAAAACTCAAAACAAAATACAGAATGGCTTGTGGACTGAATTGGCAAACTTCTGGTTGGTGGGAAAATACTCAACCTACTGAAGCATTGCTGTAAGCCAGTGTTCATTTATGCTACTTAATTAATTGCAATGCAATCCAAGAGAAATCACCATTTTAATGGATGCAATTAGCAAATAGCAAAGGCTGCAGTTTTTGAAGTACCATAATTTCCTCCACATACAAGAAATTATCCTGTCTTTTTCTGCATAAAAACTGCTAACCTTGTAGTTTAGATGTAGACATGCTCCAAAATGTGACTATTTTAGTTTGTGAGTTCATATTTCTGTATTTTTGTTCATTTTCACTTTTAGAATGTGAACTGACAAAAGAATCATATTAAACTTAAGTTAGAAAAATCACAATTAAATATTTTCCCAAATCGTTCAGCGTTGAATTGATTTGAAATTTATGGTTTAAAAATATGAACTGATCAATATAAGAATCATATTTAAGAACATCTTTGTACAGAGTAGGCAGTTCTTTGGCAGAATAAGACATGATATTTTGTTTGTAGGAGAAATGATGGTAGTTCAAACATTGCAAAAAAATAAAAGAAAAAATTGCCTCGGGTCATTTTGAGGTTGAACAAATGTTTCACAGTTTATCCTTGAGATGAAAGCCTACGAGACTCCTCTGTTTACCTCCAGCCATTGCCTCATGTTGAATAGATCACTCTAACTGCACTTTGAAAAACTTTTCAGATTAGAGGCAACTCCGGTCACACCTGTTCCAGGCGCGTGTGGGGCAGTTTGTGTGTGTGCTGTGTGGATTGATGCCCCTCGTGGCGTATATCTGCTGGCCCTTTAACACAGACCGTTATCTCATTCTCTGTAGCTCTTGGCTCACGGCTCGCTGCTATTAAACGCTGCAGATAACCCAAGCTGCGCAGAGATGGTGAGCAGAATACACAAGCAAAAGTACCCACTAAGCACTTTCCTCATGGTAATTCATCAGAGTATTGTATATGGTGATGCATAAACATTTACAGAACTCTGCTGTAAAGGGGCATGTCCTGTCTCTTCTGCGCCAAAACAATAGATTAAGGCTGAAAACTACAAGCAGTTATGGTTTGCAAGGGGGCTGAATGATATGGTGTTAAGATATATATATATATATGCCAACTGATACATCTGACTGATTTTTTTTTTGACATTTTTGGCTATCAGCCTTAAATCTCCAGCACAGGTCAGTATTTCACTTTGGTCAATCTGCTGTCTAAAAAGTACACATAAAGCTTTATATTAAGACTTTAAAACAAAGAGATAGCTGCACAAAATGTGACTACACTGCTCTCATACAGGTTTGTAATAAAAAGGGCTTGGGAGGAATAACACATTTAATATGGGGGATTTGGGGAAAATAATCAAAATCGCCCAACATATCAACCATTGGTATTTTAAACAACCAACATCAGGCAAGAAAAAAGCCATATCAGTCCATGACTATAAAAATCTGCTATTTTACTGCTAAAAATATACCTAAGTATCCAACTTAGTGGGCGTCAACGCTCAAACGTGCGACATGAACAGAAACTCAAACACATCAAACCTTTGAAACATTGGATGAGTGTGGGTGATTGTGCCCTATAGACTTTACACGACATATTATAATACTATAAACATGATATGGATATTTTGCTGCAAGATATAACTATAATAGATTAAGACTACTGAAAAACATGGATGCCAATACCACTAGCAGTAACACAATTACACTGACACATTAATAGGTGGGTGACATGTTTTTTCCCAAAGGATAAATTATCAAAAATTATTAAGGCTGCTCTTTTACAAATCTCTAAAACAGTGTTTCTCAAACTGTGGTACGCAAACTACTTCTTGTGTACAAGGTCCTCTGTAGCTCTAATATTTGCTTAAAGGTCATACAGTACACAAAACTGACTCTTTTGAGTTTTTAGCCATGTTACCTCATCAAAAACATCCCTGGAGCTGTTTTTTTTAATTCACACATTTTTCAGTAATCCTTTATTAACCTGTCTCCATCTCAAAAGCTCAATATGCTCTGTTCCACCTTGTGATGTCATGAAGTGATAATTTTGAAGTTAGCAGCTACCTTTTACCTTAAGTTCAGTAGAGATTGGCAATTCCAGGGCTGAAATTATCCAAATGAAGAACTCAGCCTAAATATGCAGGATTTATGTGTTAAACATGTGTGAACGAAACAAAACAACAACACTGGGTATGTTTGTGATGAGCAAACATTATTACAGATCAGAAAAAATAGTGTAATATAGGCCCTTTAAATTAGAGTACATTTTATCCACTTTATATTCCTCCTTTGGGAAATGTCTTGCTTAAAACGATTGTAACCTACTACATACCTATTTTAGATATGGTAGTACTTGGAAAGCCAGATTTTTTTCTTGAGTGGTATTATAAGTTTGAAAAGCGTTGCTCTAACCAATATGTTCATTGTGCAGCCATACAGAGAGCTGTAATAGGAAACACCGCTCTTTCACTCCCATGGGGCCGAACATTAAGCCCCAGTTCCAATTAAGGTCGTCTCACAGTTAAAACCGACAGAGAATCCCGTATTTGTTTGAGTGAGGAGTTTTGTCAGACGGCAAATGAGCCCCAGATGCAGTCAGGCGAATCTCTGGAGAGAAAGAAAGAGAGACAGTGATAGAGAGAGAGAGAGACAGAGAGAGAGAGAGAGAGAGAGAGAGAGAGAGAGAGAGAGAGAGAGAAGAGAAAAAAGAGAGGGGGAGAGAGAGAACAGGATCTAATGCAGCACATAACCAAGGCTCTTGTGGAGATGGGGGTGGTCAGTCAGTACATTCATTTGCACAGAAAACTCAGACTTATAAGACTATCGCAATTAAATGAAAATCGAGAATCATAGCATAAAAAACCGCTAACTCTGTATTAGAAGTTAACAAACATGTAAACATGAAATGTGCTTGTTGTGCAGTATTGATATTGATTGATTTTGGAATATTACGGGTAACTTTCATGAGTTCCATGAGGTTAAAGGTTCAAGCTAACATATACGAACATTCACACAGACAGTGGTTCCCTCCCTCTTTAAATATCTCTTAGCCCTCCCTTGTCACCTTTTCAGGTTTTTGACCTTCATGTAGAGTGGGACAAGAGTGGTCTGGTTTTGGGAAATAGACGATTTGACTTTGGTTGCTTAGTGCACTCTGAGTTCTCTAACTGAGAAGGAGCAAACAAGATCTAATGTAAACAGGATCTGATGCAGGAGATAACTAGCCACTGTGACACAGGAGCAGCCACATTTGTTTTAAATGGGATATGGGATTAGGCCTGGTACCCAGTTTTCCAGGTGAGCATTTAAACATCGAAAGTGTGACATAGAAGCAGACATGTCTTCCGGAATCGCTCATAGACAGGGAAGTCCTCTCACTGCTTGGACAGATCAAATATTAATCATTCCCTCTGAGCGTGCTCCATTATTCAGCTCCTCTGTCCTTCGGGGGCAGATCCAGATGAGGTGTCACTCAAATTTCACATGTTACAGTAAGACTAAGACTTTATGTTTATGGATGTTTGTATCGTCCCTTTGGCTTGTTCATTTATTTATTTATTTATGTTTATCAGGGGTTGCTGATGTTGATCAGTTGGCCAGTGAATTTGCTCTTTAAGTTACAGTGACATCAGCCTCTTCATTTATTCAAGTACAGTGACTGGGACTTCAGTAGGCTCTGCGATTATCTTATCTTGAATATAGGGCTTTAAATCGCTTGCCTGACAATGCCATCCAAATCGTTTAAAAGCAAGGGAAGGGGATCACAGGCAATCTCACAATTCTCACAATCTGCTGAATACAGCTCTATGCACAAACACGGGTCCTGTTCCCCCCACACTCTTCTCCAACTGGTCAGTCTCTGTTATTTGGATTCTTTTCTCCAAATTATGTTATTTTTACTACAAACTCACTCACAGCCTTTTTATCACAAATCTAAAACCGAGCTGTATAGCCATGTCTTGTACAGTTATCTCTTAGCACTAAAGTGCTCAAATAAAGAATTACATCTATTCTTCAGGCAGCAGGTTGGCCTCTACTTGAGATTTAAAGCCAATAGCCGATACATTAACAGCTGCAAATATCTGCATCTCCCTCCCCCAACAACAATATACAATTTTGAACACTGTCAATTTGCACCTAACAAACACACTTTCTGTACCTTGAAAGTGAGAAAAGGCTATTTAAATATGTGACCATTTACCAACACAAATGTGACCATATACCAACACAACCAACATAGTCACCCCAACTTGCCCACCGACATAAGGACAGTATTCATAAGCAGGGAAATGAACCACCAACCTTCATGTTAGTGAAAAAATGAAATTTTTTCTGTGAATTACACAGTTTTGTTTTATTATTTTTCTTTATTAATAATACTCTGTAAAGAATACGCAATTATTTGTTTTTGGGGCAGACCAATTTGTGGGCAATACTGTGGGAGACTATTTCATTTCAGATAAAATGTGTTGCTGTTGCATCTTTAAATATCAGTGAGGATGCACAGCCAACCAAGCCACATAGTCCAATATAATCCCTAAGCAGGTCTTTATGTTTATAGATAACACTCCCTTTAAACAAAAGACCCATGAGAGCTTCTGAGGCAAAACACAAAAGTGGCATTACAGAGGACAGGTTTTACCTTTGCTAGCAGCTCTGAAGGATTTTCACTCAACCAAATGAGCAAATCGATGCGTCGTATACAGTCCTACAGGGTCCACAGGGAAACAATTAATATGGCCATAAAAGAGACTTCCACATAGTGAGGCTCTGGAGCATCGTTTCAGCAAAGCAACACTCCAGCTCTCTCTAATAAACACACTACTTCAGCCCATCCAGTTCAACGCAGTAAGACTCCTGATTTAAGCAGGCCATATTTAGGATCACTTCATTCTCCCTTTTCCATCCGAAATCACTTCTAGGGCTGCATGGTTCTTCTGACTAGTATTGCGTTTGCTATTCATGGGTTTTTCAGAAAAACAATTTGAAGACTCCAATAATATTTTGATTTGAATTGCTTAAAAGGTCCATATTATGTTATTTTCTGATCAATGTAATAATGTTATTTCCACATCAAAAACATACCTGGAGTTGTGTTTTGATCCATTCACACTTTAACACACAAACCTTGATTATTTAGGTTGAATTCTTCTCTCACAAAGAAAACACTCTGTTCCACCTTGTAATATCATGTGGTAATACAACAAGCGGTCCTCTGTGTTTTTAAACTCCGTACACCTTCACTAGAATAATTGCAGACCTGGAATTTCACATTTATGGCTCCGTACACCTTCACTAGAATAATTTCAGACCTGGAATTTCACATCTCTAGTAAACAAAAGGTAAAAGACAGCTGTTAAGATGAAAACTACTGCTTCATAACATTAGAAGGTGGAACAGAGTGTTTTGACAGACTAATGATCCAGGATTACTCAAACATGTGTGAATGAAATAAAACATAACTCCAGGTATGTTTTTAATGACATTCTAACACATAACTTAATGCTCACAAGAGTTATTTTGCTCACTTTATGACTTTAATTGTTATGACCACAGAATACGGTTGCCATATCTTGAAACCCATAAATCGATGGTTGATTTCATACTCTGCAAGAGCCACTTTTTCCTATTGATAACATTGTATATGACATACAATATTCAACTGGTATAGTCACAAATGTTGAAACTGATCATTTACATCAGTGATTAAACCCCTGGCTTGCTGTACAATTAAAAATAAATCTGCATTTCACAACAATATTAATTAATGTTGATTTTAACTACCCCCATCTGTATTAAATATTATTGCCCAATAGAATGATTTGATGTCTTCTGAATCCAGCAGTTTGCTGGATTTGCAATGTTATTTTTTTAAATTAAGATTCTGTCATTGTGTACATTTTATGTAAACAAAAGGTAAAAGACAGCTGTTAAGATGAAAACTACTGCTTCATAACATTAGAAGGTGGAACAGAGTGTTTTGACAGACTAATGATCCAGGATTACTCAAACATGTGTGAATGAAATAAAACATAACTCCAGGTATGTTTTTAATGAGGCATTCTAACATAACTTAATGCTCACAAGAGTTATTTTGCTCACTTTATGACTTTAATTGTTATGACCACAGAATACGGTTGCCATATCTTGAAACCCATAAATCGATGGTTGATTTCATACTCTGCAAGAGCCACTTTTTCCTATTGATAACATTGTATATGACATACAATATTCAACTGGTATAGTCACAAATGTTGAAACTGATCATTTACATCAGTGATTAAACCCCTGGCTTGCTGTACAATTAAAAATAAATCTGCATTTCACAACAATATTAATTAATGTTGATTTTAACTACCCCCGTCTGTATTAAATATTATTGCCCAATAGAATGATTTGATGTCTTCTGAATCCAGCAGTTTGCTGGATTTGCAATGTTATTTTTTTAAATTAAGATTCTGTCATTGTGTACATTTTATGAGGCTGGGAATCACAGGGTCCCTCATAATTGATTTGATACACGTAGCTCGCAAAACAGTAATATCATAAATCACAATAAGGAAATAGGTGTGATAATCAATATATTCCACATTCTATTGTACAACATATGACTGCTTTAAAAGGAATACATTTTATTACTATTATTTCTTTGTTTAACCACTACCTGTACTTTCTGTTTATGAAATACTTGGTAGTACCAAGTTGGTACTACAACACAGTTTTGTAAAATGTACCAAAAACATGCCCATGACAATACCTAATTTGAATCATGTTCTGGAGCATAAACATAGAGCGCATGAAATATGAAATGCTAAACTAATAAAAGAATTGCATGCATTTTATAACATGTTTACAGAGGTCTAAAATACATGGGTAGCAATGTCTTTTCCATAAAAAAGACCTGATAATTAGTTGTTTACAGAAGAAAATCTATTACCCAACTACAGCCTTTGCAATTTGATACTGTAATTGCAAGCACTGAAAGTGCTGTTTAGATTCAACTGGGATTAACTCTGCAGCACTCAACACTGGCTTTCTTTTTTGCTTAACGCAGCAGTGAAAATCAAACCAATGTTATTGATTGAGTCCCTAAATTACAAAAACAAGCCACTCAAAATGCTATTAGTTAATCTGGATGCCATAGCATCTAGGTTGAGCTCAGACTGGGGCCCGGGCAGTACTAAGAATTCATAAATTAGACTCAGGAGACCCCCTTAACTCCATCTTCTGTGTCTTTGAGGCACTATGAATCCTACTATAAATCACAGGCCCAGGAATGAGGGAGGGAGCAGTGCTTTGGCCCTGTATCCACCGGCAGCAATGATGTTTATTACACACTACATGACACTGGCTGTAAGTGAACGAGCTACCCACATAAAATGGAAAAGAAATCTATAGGCATGTCCATATACCCCTCACAGCAGTTCTTGATTTAAATATTCACTATAATTGGCCACATGGGAAGGCTGTAGATTAAATGTACACATAAGAAACAACTCATACTATGTATAGATGTGTGTCAATATAGCTTTAAGTCATTGAGGTGGGTGTTATTTTTGCAAAGGGTTTTAAAAATAGTAGTACTGTTAGTGTTGCAATGTTAAATGATTTTGGGGAAAAAATTGCTAATTATGATTTTTTTGCATTGTAATTACATTTGTGATATTAAAACTGGAATATGAATTGCTATACAGGAATGTAATGCATTTCTGAATAGGCCTGTCATGAAAATTACTATATTGATTTATAGTTCAATATATGTTCGCTGGAATAATACTTTTTGGGGCTCAATATTTCTAGTGTGTATAGTTTCTTTGCATCTGGGGAGATCTTTTTTGTGATCAGGTTTGAGCTGTACAATAAATAATTTATTTGACTCACAGATGATTATAGATTATCTATAATCTATGATTAGATTATAGACTATACTTACTTTTTTATTCTATAGTTGCATTTTTAGAGAGGGATAATCAATTAGTTTCAGTATTATCGTTTATCATCTATATTTCCTTAAAAGGTATTATAGTCACAGGCTTATTTCTGAACATTTTTGTAGAGTTTACATAGTGTAAAAAACACTATATAGAAGGGATATTTTATTTAATTGCAAAGCACATTATATTACTAAATAACAGCAGCTTTTGCTATTTGCCAACTGTAACTATTTCGGATTTTTATTAATATTATAATTACAACCACTGAATCTTAATTTACTTAATACTGTGTTTTATCTTACACAGTATCTCCTCTCTTCCTCACTGCAGCACTATTCCAGCTTTTACAAGTATTTTTTTGTATCACCAAAAGCAGTAGGTGGCAGTGTGCGTGACATATGGGACCATCAAGAGCCCTGGAGGTTACATGCAGACAATGCAGCACAGTCTAAGTGGAATAAAAGACCTGCCTTTTGAGCCTGTATGCTGCAAGGCTGTGGGTTTTTCTTTTCAGGTTGCTCTTATGAAATGAGAAAATAAAAAAATAAAAAATTCAAAAAAAAAAATGAAATGGGTTGGCTCTGGGCATCTATTTGTCTTGGTGAGTTTTAACTTTAAGAAAACCACTATGACATGGACACGAGAGGATGATTTTATATACAGCGAATTTGGCATTATAAATCAAGTAATTCAAGTCATTAGTCAAAAAATCATTTTGTTTAGATAAGTATTGATATGTGACAAACACAGAAAGGTTAGTGACTTAACTGAATATTTATATAATGAATATTTATGTAATAAGTCAGATTACACTCATGATTCCCACATTTCATCTGTCATTTCATCAATACATGGTTTCCTAGTACTTTTCCCTGCATAAATCTTTGCATGAACTTCAGTGCAGTTGTAGTCTTGTGAGTACAGTTTGGGTCTGATATTTTTGGAACTTTTGCCACGTCGTCTTTTTTGTCGACTGATCAATTCAATTGGACGATGAGAACACTACCAAACATAAGACTCCACAAGATTAGACTCTTATATCGAACCATATGAGAAGTAACAACAGAAATATTCAAGCTGAACAATTAATAGAAATCAATTTGAAGTTGCAATGTTCAGTTAGCAAACCTCTCTAGTTGTACTTATTTAAGCAGTACAGTATAATATCCTTTGTGAGAACTACATTAGCTTTGATGTTTACACCTAATATTAATCCACCTGTATGTAAATATTACTTTAAAAGAATAGCAAATTGCAATATAGTTTATACAAATCATAATCAGCAATGTATCTCTAAGGCTGCCTTGAGTCTAGGGCTGAAATTCTTGGCTGATCGAAGATATGCCCTGCCAATTGATAAATGGACCAAAAGGAGTGTGGCAAAAGTTCTCAAATCCGACCATGTAACAGCACTCAAAATGCTACAACTGCATGCGGGTTCATGCAAAAAAACAACAATTCATATCAAACAGTACTAGGAAAAGGACCTTCTCCGTTCTGCTGTTGTTCATATATTTCTTTATAATCTAAATAAAATAATTAGATGTCAAATACACATTTTGTTTGACTAAGGCACTATTTACCAGTTAACTGACTATAGGACTACAGGACTACAGACTTGCAGTTGGCCAAGGATCTTCACAATGCATTCTCCGGATGATAAATGAACTATAGCAGGAATATGGTATCAATGTGTGGTGGCTGGGCGAGTGGAGGAAAGAGGAAAAGCAGCCAGGGTTAGATGGGTTGTGGGGATGTTGTACGTATGAATAGAATTTTAATCCAGATTCTGTCATTTCTAATAGCTCATGATCAGCTTTTTAATTGAGATGTCTGCTGCCAATCCTCTGTCAGTAAAAGCATGTGATTTGAAGCAGTGGTCAGACTTCAGAGTCTTTAAGTGAAATATTTTGTTTGAATGTCACTAATTAAAAGTCTGTCTTTGTTTATGTTCAGGAAATTAACACTGAAAGCTATTTTAATTTGTAAAATAATCCATGGAAAAACATAATCTATCAATATTTCTTTTGTAATATCCCCAACACTGCCTCTTCCTAAAGGTCAAATCGTGCATCTGCTTGACAAAACACATGTAATATAACAGATTAAACATGCAGCAAATCTCCTCCCACCTCCCGAAAATACAACATGACAACCTGAAGACTAATGAAGCTCTGTTGAAAATGAGAAGATGTGAACTGCCTCATTAATTGCTTTACTGTGCTAATCATATTGACTGAACGTAGGACCACGGCAGGCTGCGACATTTCTAGGTACTAGATGAACTGTAGCTGTTTGGAGCCTGCTGTGTGGCCCCTTTGAAAAGGACAATAATGCAGCAGGAACGGGCCATTCCACAGAGATTTCACCACATTAACGCCATTGCTAAAATACACTTGTGGATGTATTCATTGTCAAGCATCATTTTGCATGCAATAAAAGAGCATCATTTAACCACCAGGCAATAACAGAAATGATTGGTTTTGCTTTCCTGTGAGAAATAAGGAAGATCGTTATAATATTTGATAAGTTTAATGATTTGATTTTGAATGATAAAGTCATTTATATGAACTAAAGCAACAGGGATCATATGATTTAAGACAAACTGAAAAACTGGAAATAAACCCTGAACTACACTAGGACTAGACTAGAACAAAACCATGACTTGAACAGAACCAAACCAATTCTATAGCATTCTACCCAAACAAGACCAAACCAGGATCTAACCCGGATAATTGTGAATAAACCTAGCCATCTTCTAATCAAAAATGATGCGTTTACATTCATATAAAATGTATATCTGTATGTGAACTTGATTGTATTATTTATTTCAATACTATGAAAGTTAGGGGATTCAGTCAATTAATCCAAGAACTGTTACAGAAGCTAAATAATGACCTGTAACATAAAGAAATACACACTATAACGAAAGGATTGAATCGCATTAACAAAAACATGTACCTGGCATTCATATGCAAAAAAAAAAAAAAAAAAGCAAAAAAAACCCCACAAAAACAGTGCATATATACTAAGCTGTTCCAGTGAGAACACATCTTTAGTACAGCGATAATCAATCATACAGCTCAGTCTCTTTGTCACTACATAGCTCCTCACTCCTCACTGAGGGAAAACAAAAGGAAAAATCTCTATATGCGACAATAGCAGTGAAAAACGCATTATTTCTGAACGAGACTGCTGCTCCGTGAAAGTCAGTACGGGACAGAGGCAGGCAGCAGTAGTGGACATCAATAGGGTTACACCGCAATGCACAGGCGGTCCAGTCCTGTCCAGCGAATAATGGATGAATTAACCAAAAGTGTCATTTGGAAGTGTAAAAAATCACCCATATCTTTTGTCTCGTGACTTTCAAATAAAAATGCATGCGTGCAATGAATAGAAAGTTGAATATGTTATGGATTGTAGGACGGTCTAAGAATAGCGTTTATGCAAATAAAAAAAACATAAAAGAGTGAATGAAAAAATGTAAGTAAAAACATACCAGCTCTGTAGTCATGTTCTGTTGAGTTGTTGCGATCATTTTTAGTCCGTTTCACAGCTTGAAGCCAGAAGAAGCACCGCTACTGCTGTTTTCACCTGCTCTGCTCCTTCGCTCCGCAAGTTTCCCTCACGGGGATCTCTCCTTTCCTCTTCTCTGGGTCTCCCTCCTTCCTCTCCTCTTCTTCTCCTCCCTCTCTCTCTGTAATTCCAAAGACCATCAGTCATCCATCTGCCTTCTTTCAGACTGCTTAACGCACAGATTATCGATTGTTCGGAGATTAATCGGTTTGCAATTCATCCGAAAATTCGTCATCCACTTGATGCATGGTTGTAATACATTTCCCATTTAAATCCACCGCGCTAAATTAAACATTACAGTTCAAAACCGCCCAAAGGCATCTTGTTAAATGCTAATATTTCATTCTTAATCTTAATTTAGACAGTCTATTAAATACAGTAGGGACGTTAAATAGCCAGTGAATGCATTTTAATCCTGCTATATGAGTTGTAATTAGTTAATTTATGCACAAGTAGTCTGAATTTAAAACATATTCATGATTTACACCCCAGTTTGCACAAAGCTAACTATTCAAAACTCTGCAGAATGAAGTCAGTCGTGTTTTCGTTATTGTTCCACTTCCAATTCAGAAATACTTGCTCAGTGCCAAAGCTCACCGTTAGCTGCTGGTGATTTTATGTTGTAGGATTTTTGCCGGAAAAAGAATGTTTATACCACCGTTTTAGCGATATAGCCTTACTTTACAGGGACTGGTGCCGCACTCAAATGTTAGAATTTATCTTAAAACTATCACGATAATGGTTTAGTTTATTTTATTTTACCAAAGTACAAACTTTTACTGTGAAGGGCCAGGTCGGTGACTTCCTTCAACAACGTGTGTTTGACGCAACACGCTCCTCTCCGTTCATTGGCTAAAAGCAAAATTTGAAATGCGTGGCGGTCAGGACGTTGCGGAAACTCGAGGATGCGAACAAAGGCTCCACTTGTTGTCGGCAACAAGAGTCTCTGAACAAGTTTTATCCAACATATAACGAGAAAAGATCCAGGCAGACGTAACGTTGCTAAACGAAACGGTAAGTGCAAATTTACTTTTGTTTACTTTAGCTACATACTACGGAGTAAGTTTAGTAAACATTAGGGAGCTTGTGCTAACGGTACTGTATCAAACTAATAACGTAATCTAACGCCCTTTTACAAGTTAGGTGTAAAACTATTCATAGGACGATAAAATATGACATAAATGTTGTAAGGCAACATTAACAAAATGTAATGTGAAATGAACACCATTTCATTCTGTTAAAGACAGTAGAAAACGAATGCCTTTTGTCGATGACCTTTCTCATCTCGATCTTTTATGTTTTTTAGACACAGTTCGCTACGTTAATGTTTCCTGTGCATCAACTTAAGGTTAACTTATGTTTTTTAGACACAGTTCGCTACGTGCAACAACTTAAGGTGTTAACCTTAAGTTGCTACAAAAGATCTCAAGAAGTAGCGTTACTTGTCTGATTATCTTTGTCAATGTTGCTTGAATGTAGGGCGTTTGTCGACTAAATACATGCTCTGTGCATCGACTAAAGAAGGGCGTAGGATGGTAAAGCTCTCGAAATTATTCAGTCTCTTTCAAAACTACAATTCGTACGGTTGATCGGTACAATTTATCCTCCTTCAAATGGCTCAGTCACTCCAAGTCAGCAAGCAGCATACAAACTTTCTAAAAGACACCATAGATTAATCGACTGTGGTCCTTTTATCTTATTTTGACTACATCATATAGCATAAACAATACATTTAATTTTTGTTTTACACCAGCTGGAGGTCTCTAAAACAACTCAATGTCCACTTCTCTGTAGATCTGTCACCATGGATACTGCTCTGGGCAACCTCCAGAGCCTATATGACAAGCTCCTCACTCAGGTAGACGTGCTGAATGAGAGCATTGAGCCCAGTAAGTACTTTCAGTTTCATCACCGAAGTCTTGTTACATACCTTTTTGTAAATGTCAGCTTGTATGATATAATTCAAATACAACTCCTCCAGGCTTCATTCAGGTGGCCCTAAACTTTGATGACTGCCGTCGTAAGTGGCTAAGGGCTGAACAGGAGCTCGGATCATGCAAAGTGTTGCTCGCCAAAACTGAGTCTGAGAGAGGAGCCCTGGAGGTCAAACTGAAACACGCCCGGAACCAGGTGGATGTGGAGATCCGGCGCAGACAAAAAGCTGAAGCTGACTGTGAGAAATTGGTATGTAATATCAGATGCCATTCTGTATAAGTATAATAAAGATGACATAAATGTGTATAAATACAGTTCAGATTTTTCTCCCTTTTTTGAACAGGATCGACAGATCCAGTTGATCCGAGAGCTTCTCATGAGTGAAGGTTCCACCAGTATCCAGCTCAGTGCTGAACAGCGCTCAGCCTTGGCTTTCCTCAACACGAACAACCAGGCAGCATCTAATCACAATACAAGCCGCAGGTAAGTGAATGATTGAGACACTGAAATTAAATTAATATTTTATATAGATATAGATATAGATATA
>KN500311.1:0-17908 GCA_000787155.1 Scartelaos histophorus | reverse complement strand
AGGCGCCATGGTGACACAAAGTGTGTCTTGTGCTTTGTGACCAAAAAAGTTTTAAGATCAAGAATAAACTAGTACAAAAAAGTATCTGTGACCCCCAAAAATGATTGTTCCGCCTGTCATTTATTTAGTATTTTGTATTTGCCAACACACTTCAGTGCGTGATGTTACTTTTCTTTAATCGCAGGTTGAAGATAAACCTACAAGACATCATCAAATCCCAGTACACAGATCAGGTGAGATATCAAGGTATCAATTGTCACAGTATAAAAATGAATCTGGGGTCATGGCGAATCTGATTTGTTGAAGCGAACAGCAGAACAAGCCAAAAAACACAAATTAGTTAAATCCAGGCAAATGAAAAGCACATGCATCTTCCTTGTCCACAAAAGCACAAAGCATTTCCCTTCTTCATGTTTTTCACAAACTAAATAGTCCTTATTGTCTGAGGATCCATCTTGCTTTACAAGGTTATTTAAAAACAGCTCTATAACATTTGATTTGTTTTGTCTTTAGTGGTACACTCTGAACGATGTGAAGTCTGGCCGTGTTCATCTGGTGCTGGAGTGGGTCCCAACCTCTTCTGAGTCAGACCATGTTGACCAGGTAAGAAATCAAATGTGTTTGTTTACAGAGAATACCTTTTTTGATTTAAACATTGGCATAGTATTTATTGTGATAAGCCAAGTTACAGTCTACAGTAGTTTGATAATAATAACAAGATTTATATAACTTTTGTAATTATTTTGTGTTTTAGGTTCTTAATTTTCTATCAAGACAGACATACCAGAACAAAGCCATTCCCGCTGCAGCTCTCCTCTTCGTCTTTATTGAACAGGCTGATGGCTTACCAGTGAGTATTAAAACACATAAGGATTTCATTTTATTATTACCCACCCGCATTTTATTATTACTCGCAGACTTCTGCGGGCGCTCCCATCATCAATGGGGTTGTATTATTTTGTATGGGGCTGCCGATCTTGACAGTAAATACGTTCTATGTGGACTACAAAAACGTTTTAAAGCCTCGGTGCAGTGATGACTTGTTGGTGCACATGAACATTGAGTATTTTGCACAAATAACCTGCTTTATATAGCATATTCAGAAGAGCCACCACAAAGAGAGCGTGGTTTAGGAGCATTTAAAGGCAAAAGTGGATGGGCAGTATAAGGTCAATAGCGTTTTTCACTATATATATTTTGTCATATAATACACTCGTTTGTGTTTCAGGTAAAGAAGAGTGGCAAAGATCCAAAAGTAGGAGCAGAAATCAGGCTTGATAAACAGTCTCGTAAAACAACAGTAAGTTTATTAAAGTTAGTCATCATTTCACACTGTTATAAATAAATTAATGCCACTTTGTAGGTGTGTGATCGAACTACATCTCCCGCGTGGCACGAGGCTTTCTGCTTCCTGGTTCGTGATCCCAGAGAGGACATATTGGTCATTAAGGTAACACTTACATTCCTTGGAATAATGTTTATGGGAATTTTTTTGAAAAAATAAGCAAATTTGATCTAGTGTCTACAGTTAAACTCCCTTATGTTTCTGTCAGCTGTCCCATAGCTGGACGCTGCCCATCGGCTCCCTAGTGATCCCCCTCCGAGAGCTGCTGTCAGAGCCAGAGCTGGTCCTAGATCAGTGGTTCCACCTGGACGGAGGTCTCCCAGATAGCCAGATGCTGCTCAGGGCTGAACTCAAGGTAAAGGACAGTATTATTCATTAATATTTCAGTTTTGACAAGGCATAGCTTATTTATTAAAAAAATATATAATTATATGCATTTAGGAGAATTAGAGAGACACTATCGATCAAAGGAACTATATGCAGAAAAAAAAGTTACCGCAATACCAACTGAATCTAGGTTCCCAGTGCTTAAATCTGCACATGTTTATGTTTATTTATTATATATGGGACAGTGCACATTGATCAACATGTGATACTACAGCATGTAAATGTCATGAAGACTCATTTTCATCTGTAGTCCCATTGGCAGGTTGATGGGTAGACAAAAAAGCACATTAACACAAAAGCATTCAGTCCATCACACATGACAAACACATTAAGGAACAGTAAATATTACTGTCGGCATAGAAGCACAACACATAGGTGAAAGACAATAGACTCAATTCACAGTTACTCAACAAGACAGAGACATTTGCTGTGACAAATGCAAGAACATACCAGACAGGCCTCATGTGAAAGCTCAAAACCTCCAGAATTCCCTCCCTGAGCGGCAGAGGCTGCACTAGCACTGATTCAGGATTGGCTGTAGATACAGGAGGTTTAGGTAGAGACCATTCAGATCAGAGAGAGGACTTTTAGGTTTGTAGGAGACTCATGTGAGACTCATTCTGCTTTTATTGGATAATATTGTCTTGAAAAACAAAATACAAAGTTATAACAGCACCATGTCCAAGTTTTTGTAAGCAAATTGACAATACAGTTGTAAAGTAAAATATTTGATTTGTACATGTCTTCCTCGTAGCTGGAGACACAGTTAGGTCAGCTCCTTTAACAAAAGTGGTTTCCTCAAAAACAAAACAATAAATTAATGCGTCCTTACTAAAACATTAAGTTACATTATATATATATATATTAGATAGATAGTGATACAACATTTGGTGATACACTGTTAGCTGCTTGCTGTATCAGTATGGCTAAGAGCACTTTTTTTTGTCAGTGCTAGAATTTTCACTCATTCTGCTTTTGGATTGGATAATTGTCTTGAAAAACAAAATACAAAGTTATAACAGCACCATGTCCAAGTTTTTGTAAGCAAATTGACAATACAGTTGTAAAGTAAAATATTTGATTTGTACATGTCTTCCTCGTAGCTGGAGACACAGTTAGGTCAGCTCCTTTAACAAAAGTGGTTTCCTCAAAAACAAAACAATAAATTAATGCGTCCTTACTAAAACATTAAGTTACATTGTGATTTTCTTTCAGATGTTGGTTCCTTCCAAATGTCCAGTGCCCAAAGTGCCCAAAGTGAGTGTCCTTTCTCCCTCAGATCCTCCACCTGCCCCCAGAAAACAGGAGACCGACCCTGCACTCAAGTAAAACACAACTATTACACACTATTACTTTATTTTGTTTTTTGTCTTTCTTATTTTCCTTCATTTTCTTCCAGATCCAGCTCTGTGGACCCCGCTCCTGTTGAGACGATCGTTCCGTCACTGTTGGTGACAGAAGAGGAAGAGGTTAAAGCAGCAGAAGCCCCAACAGCAGAAGAAGAAGAGGAAGAGGAAGAGGAGGTCCCTGTGGTCACCCTCCCTCCCCACACCTCTCCAGATATGAGCTTCGCCAGTGAGGTTTGTGTGAAATAAAGTAACGAAACAAAAGAATTTCTAAAGCATCTTTGTTTTAAATGTAGGTAAAGGTATGTTTCCCCATAGCCACTGATTAATCATTATATTAACAGTGAGATTTTAGTTATGCTTTTAAAATGATTTTTATAGGGACAGAACATGAATGTCTGTACAAGTTACAGTGTAAATATGTCAGAATTTAACTGTTGTCCCTAGGCAGGTAACAAAGACAAAGACAATTAAAATATTACAGAGAGAAAAGAGAAAATAACCTCTGATAAAGTAACCCTTGTAGCAGCCGATAATGTAATAATGGCCAATAATGTAATAAAATCTCTGAGTAATGTAATAACCTGTTACCAATAATGTAGTAAGTTATTACATTATTGATTAGTTTTTACATTATTGGCTTGTTTAAAAAAAATGCTGCCAATAATGTGATAATTTCGTAATAGAATTTATGTATGTAAGAAATAACTGTAAAATTATCATACATTCACCCTGACATATCACCAGACATCATAATAATTTCTATTTTTTTTATCACTGATCACAGTAATTCAGCCAGAATATTCCCTTTCCCATATAAATTGCAGCCCTCAACTTATGTTGATGTTGGCTCCTGCCTACCTACTGTCTCAATACAAACACTCACCAATAGGGATTTGATATTTAAAGGTACATCCCAGTATAAATCAAACCGTCCTTTTGTCTGAACTAGTGTTGGGTAGTAATACAGTAATAAAGTATACCGAGGTTTTAAAAAGCAGCAATGATATCAGTTTCATTACTGTCATTTTAAAAAATCTGCAGTGCATAAGGACCTAATATAATATTATAATTTATCAGTATCTAAATTCTGGGGGTCAGCAGTCAATCAAACTTGACTGGGCACATTTGGCCACATCAGATCTACAGTGAAAATAACCACTAAACAGACTTGTATTGACCTTCAGCACAGACTGACCTAGTCGGCCTGTGCCTCTTACAGGGACCATTTATTATTAGGGTTTGATATTTATTTTCATCCTTAGAAATTAGGACTATGTGTTTATTTAACTTGATGGTTACAATTCTATCAGCTCCAAGCCATTCAGGTGCTGACAAACATGCATATATTTACATATTCAAACAATTACCCAAATCATGAAAACATTCTTTCATTTCTTTTACTGAACCCCAACTGTCACAAACATCTTCATACTATGATCTGTAAAACAGAAAACAGTTCCCAACACTCTACTGTACAATAAAACTAGCTTAATAAACTGCTAGATGAGAGTGACAGTTATGTAGAGGAAAAAAAACAGGCCTTTTAACAGTTATTTGACAGAAACAATAGTGGCAATACATTCCAAAGTAGTTTGACACTTTTACATCTTTTATTAAGTGATATAGAAGTAATTATTACATTAGTGGTGCAGTTATTTCATTGTCAAGTTTTTAAAAAATTAAACAAGCCAATATGTAATAACTTACTACATTATTGGTAACAGGTTATTATGTTATGTTATGTTATTAGGTTGGTTCAGACATTTTATTACATTATCGCTTTTATTACAGAAAAAATATTACATTGGAAGCAGTTATTACATTATTGGCCATTATTACTTTATCAGCTGCTACAACCCTAAATCAGGATAAACTGGTAAACCTTTAAAAACAAAAAAAAAACATTGTTAAAAACGTAAATAAATAGGAAAAACAAACAATTCAATTTTTAATCGGTCAGTATAATGAGTCAGACGTTCATTATTTGACATTATTTGTTCAAAAATAATGGCAGTATTTTGTCATGTCATTTGTAATTGTCCTGACAGAATTCATTCCAAATAGCCTCTCTGCTCTTTTACATGCAGTGTTTTGTGGTGCTCCTCTCTGCAGGGCATGCTGAGGATCGTCCTGTTGGAGGCTCAGAGTCTCGTGGCCAAAGACAAACTAATGGGAGGGATGGTGAAGGGGAAGAGCGACCCCTACGCCAAGATCACTGTGGGACAATCTGTGTTCAAGAGCAACGTCATCAAGGAAAACCTCAACCCAGTCTGGAACGAGATGTACCAGGTCAGGGGTGTAGTACTAATAGTTGTGGCAGTAGTAAAGTAGTAGTAGAGTTAATAGTAGTAAGAGCGGGAGATGGCATGTTGACTGAGGAGCTAGCACTCACAAATTCACAGGATTTGATTCCCAGATTGCCCTTCACCTTTTGTGTGGAGTTTGCATGTTCTCCCTATGTCTGGGTGGGTTTCTCCATCATCCTAAAACATGCACAAAATAAAATCCTCCAGCTAAGGCAGTTATGACCAAGCCTAGCTCAAGATTTGGAGGTGTTATAAGGCAGTAGCACTAGTTAAAGGGTGGGTCAAGTGCAGAGAATGAATAGCCCTTCTAATAGTACTTATAGTAATAGTACTAGTATATGTATATAAAGAAGTCACATAAGGTGTATGAGCTGGAGTTGTGACAAAAGCTTTATGTGACAATATGAAATTATTTGAACATTTGCTCCTTTGACATCTTACCTTCAGATACGATTTGTTTTTGTAATTTTTGAATCTCATAATTCGTATATCTGCTATATTGCACCATTACATTTTACTTAATTAATGTTATATTATTTAAAACTAATCTTATTCTACTCTTAGTTTTTAGTGTAAGAATAGTTGTAGTACTTGAAGTATTAGTAGTGACAGTTGTAGTATCTTTTCTTCTGATAAAAGCAGTAATGATTCCTCATGTATTTTGTGTAGGTGGTACTGAGGGCGCAGGCAGAGGAGGTGCAGGTGGAGCTGTTTGACAAAGACATGGACTCAGACGACTTCTTGGGGAGGTGAGGTTCTGCCTGATCCTCTGAGCTCAGGACTTACACCGACACTGTTATTATGAGCTGATATAATTATAAGTGCAGACGTGTTGTCACCGCTCCATTTTCAACTGAGGTTTTCTATCACATTGTAGTTTAGTTTAGATTTCATTAAGAAAGTGATATTTCAACATCAGTTGTGTCACTCAACAGTCAAGCTTGTGACTTAAAGGTGCATTGTGTAACTTTTCTGCTGGATAGTATAATCCATTGAGATTCATTCATTTATTATGTTATTAATTGTCTTACAGGACAATAAAATGTCTCTTAACCTTAACTGCAACCAGTCAAAATTTGTATGGTATGAAAACAAATTAAACTTTGTTCTAAAAATAATTTATTAAAATAAAATGTGGAAGGTATGGAGCCTTCTTCTCTCCATGGAGATGTAATAGCTTTGCCAGGTTACAGGCAAAGCTCTGAGATCTGTGGACAGGTGGCCCCACTCACAGTAATAATGAATGTTATCAAGGTATTTTTGAGGAATAAAAACCTGCTATGGGAATGAGATAGATGAATATGTTCAATGCCATATTGTGGAACATTCCAGGCAAAGTAATATCATCTCCTTGGAGCCAAACAGTTACAAAGTGCAGCTGTAAAATGGAACATCTCATGCCTAAGGCTCCCTTTTCTTTACTGTAAACAGGTTCAAAGTGAGTGTAGCAGACATCATCAGATCACAGTTCTTAGACGAGGTACGTTTGCACTTTTTCTTGCTAATTTTTCGCACATTCAAATCTGCAAGATTTTACCAAGTATAATTTGATTTTGTTGTTTGATTTTGTCAGTGGTACACCTTGAATGGCGTTAAATCCGGTCGTGTGCGTCTCATTCTGGAGTGGATCCCAACAGTTTCCCATCATGCATCACTGGACAGGGTAAGTGCTGCTATTCTTCTCTTATACTGTATCTATATCCCATTTTCTAATGTACTCTTTTTTTATTCCTCTTCCAGGTGATGCAGCTGCAGTCTCTCCATTCTTACAAAAACAAGGCTGTTCCCACAGCTGCTCTGCTCTTTGTTTATGTGGACCAAGCTTATTCTCTGCCGGTAAGAAAAACATGTTCTACTCTCATTCAGTTTACTTTAGTTGTTTTTATTCCCAACGGACTGAACAAGTCCATAGGCTTTACATAAAACTCACTCTTAGATTAAATAGCAAAAAAAAAAATGAAATACTGTTAGTTTAACTTAAGTGGAGCTGAACTATGGGTGACATCACGCTCACTTAGTCCACTTCATTATACTGTCCTACAGTTCCTTTAAATATGCTCTGAATGATTTTCTGACAATGCTCATTTAAACTTTATTTTAAACTTTTATGAATGATTTTCTAGTTTAAGAAAAGTGGAAAGGAGCCCAAGCCTGCAGTGGAGCTGGTACTTGGGAAGACAAGCCACAAAACCAAGGTCTGTAATTACACAAGCAAAGTATTATACACAACAGTGACGCCCCCTCCTGGTCAAACTCAAAACAACAACACAGCTGTTTCTTCACTGAAAAACTAGTAAAAAAGGTGTTGTTGTTGTTGTTGTTGTTGTGTGTGTTCAGGTGTGCGACCGCTCCAGAGCCCCAGAGTGGAAAGAGTCCTTCTACTTCCTGGTTCAGAATCCAACAGAGGAAATGCTGATACTGAAGGTTAGTTTTTTCTTTATTTTTAGTTTATATTGGTTTTATTATCTGACTGTGGGACTGAACACTGAATCCAAAAACTATATTTTAAAACCAAGTCCTTTCAATCCTCATCATGAACAAAGAGAATTTAAAATCATATTAAGTTTGTCGTCTTCCTGTGTGTAGCTGTCCAGTGCGTGGGAGCAGCCCCTTGGCTCCGTGGTGCTCCCTGTGAGAGAGCTCCTCTCTGAGCCTGAGCTGGTTCTGGACAAATGGATAAGTTTAGACGGAGCTTTACCTGAAAGTCAGATCCTGCTGCGGGCTGAACTCAAGGTGAGATATTTCAGTCAGATATTTAAGGCATTTAAAAGATACTTAAAAGATACATTTAAAAGATACAGCTTTTTGTCAGAATCATGTTTAGTTTGGACTGATTACAGATGTTTTAAATGAATTATTACTAACTTTGAACTTTGGACAACCAAGAAAAGGGGTTCAGGTCTGATTTTTATAATTGTTGTTATTACTTAGACAATATAATGTGATTTTCAATCAATATCAAATCAATAATTTCTTTAATAATACCATCTACTGACCACGATACAGTACAGCATACAGGTCTAGTTCTGTTCAAATTTTGTTCAAACTATTCAGGAAATTGGCCATTATTTTTCAGTATTGATAATGACTTTATATTTAAGTATGCTTTACTACTTGTTTCAGAATCAGTTTGTACAGTATCCCAGTAACTGATACTAAAAGCAGAATGCAGTATCAATACTGTATGTTCAAATACTTCAGTGTAGTTTTGTAACTCATCTATTTCAGATTATTCTGTTTTAGTAGACTGATATGATGTTCTAATGTATTTTGTAGATCCTGGACTCAAAGCTGACTGAGGTGCCACTGCTATCTGTTCCTGGAGCGCAGGAAACTGAACCTACTTTTAAAGCCGTGATTGAAGACCAGAAACTACCAGAGCAGCTGCAGCCAGAGTGAGTGTTTATATTAGTTTATTAATTTATATTATGGATTATTACATGGCACAACCTAAAACAGTGTGTCTTATGTATCAGTTTACAGTGGTCCAAAGTTATTCCTCGCATATCTAATGAGCTATTTTTTTCCATGATGAGTTTCTAAGCGCTTTTCACAACAAGTAGCACTAACAGTGACCTTTTTGATTATTGGGCAGTACATTTCTTTATTAATAAGATGCAGATAGTACACAACAGACTTTTTAATTATTTCTACAATATATCAGTACTGGGGCAAGACAAATTATGCTCACATACAAGGCTAAAAATCAGATCTAATTATTGCGTTATCTGGTTATTCTAGTTATCTAATTTTCACCAACAAAGTTAATGCACTCACTGTTTTATTGATTTGTTGTGGAGACCCTGAACAAAAAGGAGCAGAAAACCAATCTTCTCCACATAATGTAACCTTTTGGTTGGGGGTCCCTCACCTGCTTGTTATTTGGATTTGTCCCTGCTCTGCCTGGAATGTTCCACAGTGTGACATTAAACAGATCTACTTTACATTTATTCAATAAGGAGGATTTATAGCTCAAAAATGCCTAGAAAAACAGGCTTTCTGACTGTGAGCCGGGTCACCCTCCACAGATTGTCTTATGTATCAGTTTACAGTGGTCCAAAGTTATTCCTCGCATATCTAATGAGCTATTTTTTTCCATGATGAGTTTCTAAGCGCTTTTCACAACAAGTAGCACTAACAGTGACCTTTTTGATTATTGGGCAGTACATTTCTTTATTAATAAGATGCAGATAGTACACAACAGACTTTTTAATTATTTCTACAATATATCAGTACTGGGGCAAGACAAATTATGCTCACATACAAGGCTAAAAATCAGATCTAATTATTGCGTTATCTGGTTATTCTAGTTATCTAATTTTCACCAACAAAGTTAATGCACTCACTGTTTTATTGATTTGTTGTGGAGACCCTGAACAAAAAGGAGCAGAAAACCAATCTTCTCCACATAATGTAACCTTTTGGTTGGGGGTCCCTCACCTGCTTGTTATTTGGATTTGTCCCTGCTCTGCCTGGAATGTTCCACAGTGTGACATTAAACAGATCTACTTTACATTTATTCAATAAGGAGGATTTATAGCTCAAAAATGCCTAGAAAAACAGGCTTTCTGACTGTGAGCCGGGTCACCTCTCCACAGATCTGACCTGTAACTTGGTCTGGTTTGCTCTCCATGAAGATAGGACATCTATGGAAGAGCATTTGTTTCATCACATTTTGAATTTTACATGCTGTTGAATTTCTCTTAATTTTTATTCTGAATTCCAGTTGCTAAAATTTTAAGTGTACATTTTCTAAGTGTTTAAAATTCAATATTTAAATAAAACAAAAAAAAATTTAAAAATGCCTCAGCAGCTTGGATCTTTGCTGTGATTTTAAACTCTGAATTTGTTGAATTTGAGGGCTTGAAAATATTTGTGATGAATATTTAATTTTTTTTTTTTGGGAAACATATTGAAAAAGTATACACAATTACACAATTTCAGCAATAAAAATTCAGAATGAAAATAAGTGAAACATATTTTTTCAGGGTTAGAAAATTGTGAGTGAGAAATTCAGCGGTATTTAAAATTCTAAATTTAATGGAGCAAAATATCTTCCATAAACATCTCAACAGAGATAAGCATTTGACCCTGTGCCAGAAAAGTACACAATGCAGCTTTAATATGTGCTGACAGAGAAGATATAAAACCAGTTTTTCTTTCATAATTACAGAAATATGAACCATAAACCAGTTTAAAACATCTTCACATCCAACAGTCATACAATCTGTTGTGTGTTTTGTTAGTCCTGTTTCAGAGTGGAGCCAGCCTCAGCTCGAAGAGACAAATGTAGAACCTGAGGAGAGCCACATCTCTCCTAACACTTTACCGTCTGCTCCTCCAGCTGCCGAGGTGAGACAACAGCACGAAACAGCCTCAAAATGGGTGTTTAAATGTATTTTATTTGAACCGTAACACCTTTCTCAGATGGAGGAGGAACAGGAAGAGCCAGAGCAGCTTATCAACTCTGGACCTACAGCAACCGAGCACTTAAAACCACTGGTAGACACGAAAGAGTGAGTTTACGCTATTGTGTGTATCTTGTGTCAGTCTGTGTATAATTGTGTACTTTTTTAGCTTTCAACATTATTATAACACTGTTCCCTTGTCAAAAACATGCTTAAAGAGTTTTTTTTCTCCATAAATATACACAAAACTGTACACAGCAACTTCACAAACCTGATGTGGTGTGCGGTAGTTTTATTTTATTTTTGATTTTGTTGTGATAGTGCTCTGAAGGGGAGTGACTTAGTGCAGGGAGCAAAGACAAGGGAGACTCAGAGCAAAACAATTATATATAAGCCAATACTAATTTAGTATTTACCAGCAGCAGTTTGTATAATGTAGTAGTTTTCTTGACAAGTTCTCTTAAAATAAATTCCTCTAGACTAGAATGAAGCAGTCACAGAACTACTGAGTATATAATAATACTGAAAACATGATGAATAACCTGATATAAGTTTTAAATTCTTGGCCAGATAAGAGAAATTTGCAGGGTGTATACATTTCAAAGACTGTATTTTTAAATATTTTGTTAATATGTTTTATTTTTTGAATCAAAGGTAATATTTGCTTTAATTTCTCTGGTCCCAGTACTGGTTTGGAGGATCTGGTCCAGGCCACAGTCACTGGTCTCCCTGAAGAACCTGCAGAAGTCCTGCCTCCAAACACCACCCCGAACCACGACTTTGCCACAGAGGTGAGTATAGTTATCGTTGTTATATGAAAATAAATTAAAGACATATAAAATATCAGACTTTTTGCAAAAATCTGTGGTCTTTCTAACTAAAATAAATAAGATGTTTAAAATGACAGGACGTTATTATAAAATGCACCTTTACATGTAGCCCAGAAATGTAGTAGCCACTTTTGAATCACCGCCTTTCACCTTTACAACCATAATATATACAAATTTTACATTCTTAGGGCCTGCTGAGGATTCTCCTGCTGGAAGCTCGCAGTTTGGTGGCCAAAGACAATCTGATGGGTGGGATGGTGAAAGGGAAGAGCGACCCCTATGTGAACATCACCGTAGGAAAAATGGCTTTCAAAAGTCACGTGATCAAGGAGAACCTCAACCCCACCTGGAACGAGATGTATGAGGTAAGAGCCGCCATACTGAGCACATTTATTAAGGGCATTTATAGGTGCACTGTGTATTTTTTTTAGTGGACGGTCACTTGCTCGTCTCCACGTAGATGCTGCTGGACCTAGAATGCTCCGCAGTGTGTCATTAATCTTCTCCATGTTTTTCTAGGTGTCATTTAGCGGTAAAAACACCTGCAGCTGAATATATGCAAAATAAACTATCAGAGACCAGAGTGGAGTTTTATAAGGGACCGTTCAAGACATTATTCATTCTGGCCTGCTCACATACACGGATACATTCTTTTCTCACATACATACACTCTCTTCTCACATACATACATACATTCTCTGCTCACATACATACATTCTCCCCTCACATACATGCATTCTCCTCTCACATATATACATTCTCTGCTCACATACATACATTTTCTTCTCTCATACATACATACATACATACATACATTCTCCCCTCACATACATACATTCTCCTCTCATATACATACATTCTCCTCTCACATACATACATTCTCCTCTCATATACATACATTCTCCTCTCACATACATCACATACATGTATGTGCAAGTAGTATGTATATGAGTGCAAAAAAGGTTCATATATGAAAGGAGAATATATGTATGGGAGAGTGAGAATGTATGTCTGTGAGCGGGCCTGAATGAATAATGTCATAGAGTTTTGCTGTCACGGTAAAGCTAACAACAACTAGCATGCACACATGCACACCCTGATTATCTTACAGTACACACACAGCTGACTTATACTGACCTCAAGAGCTGCTTATAAAATATATGTACTAGGGCAAAGCTAATTGTGGCCAAAGTACATGGAGACAAGCTGGTGGCAGACCTGCACCAGAAAAGTTACATAGTGCAGTTTTAACGGTTGTAAATGGGTGAAATGTAATATCGTTGTGGTCGTTGCAGGTGGTGTTAAAAGCCGACAGTGCAGAGGAGATCCACGTGGAGGTGTTTGACAAAGACCTGGACTCTGATGACTTCCTCGGCAGGTCAGTTTAATCACTAACACGTGTAAAGATATGAGGAATGCCAATTATTTATCTTTATCTGAAATCAAATTAATTATTGATTTACTAATGACATTTGTTAGGCCATGTTGTGTTTTTATTTCAAAAGAGAACAGAATCTTACTTAACATTACCGTTTTTATCTGATAAAAGTGATATTTCTATCAGTTTCATTTTGTTGAAGATCTGTCATTGCTCTACATATCGAGTCCATTTTGTTGCTCATCTCTTTCATATTTTATAAAGCGGTGGGACTTGCGAGTCATGACTTAGACTCGAGTCTGACTTGAGTCACTATTTTTAGGACTTGAGACTTGACTTGATAAAATTGTCTAAGACTTGGGGACTTGACTTGGATTTGAAGATCAATGACTTAGGACTTGACTTTAGGCCTGTGACTTGAGAAGATTTGATTCTTCTCCCAAAAAAGTGCATCTACAGCAGACACTTGTGGCTCTTCATTTTACAGGAACAAACTGGAACATGTCCATCAAACTTCTCTATTTATTACTTTGCATGTAACTGAAGTACTGTGAAATGGTATCCTTAAATGTACTATAGTAATACACAGTACAATACAATAAAACAGAGGGAACTACATAGAACATGATCCTCCCTTTTCAGTGCTGACTACAAGACAATATAACTAGCACTTTTAAATCTGAATTCTTTTTATTCTGACCCTAATGATTCACACTAAGATCTTCTCAGGGCATTTCTACAACTCTTATATAAATACTCATATATAAATATACTATGACTTTTTAGTATAATTTAGTTTAATTTTTTTTTAATCTAAACTGTACTTGGTACTTTGGTAAAACTTGATATGACTTGAAGCTCAAAGCAGATAACTTGGATTTGACTTGGACTTATGGACCAGTGACTCGAGACTTGACCTGGATTTGCTTGTCTTGGACTTGGGACTGCACTCGGACTTGAGGTCAGAGATTTGGGACTTACTCAAGACTTGCAAAACAATGACTTGGTCCCACCTCTGGTCCGGATTATAACCATTGGAACCCTGTTTTATTTTTAACATTTCTAAAAATCTGCCATTAGTAGCCAATCCATTGAAACATGAATGCTGAATGTGCTTTGGGTTGCCAGATTCTAAAGCTATAACCACGTCCTGTTAGTTATCTTCAAAATGGCATCAAAATTTAAGTTGTGATCAGATCAGTTTCAAATGCTGGATCTCAAGTCAGCTTCAGTTTCAGATTATGTTTCTAATATGTTTTGGTATACATATTTCGACAGATTTAGCATCAAACTGAAGGATGTGATCAGGTCCCAGTACACAGACACGGTCAGTCAATCGTTCAGTGAACTCATGCAACACTATATTTTCTTAGCATTTCTAAAAACATGTTTGTAAGACTTTATAACCTTCTGTTTACAGTGGTATGCTTTAAATGACGTAAAGTCCGGACGCATTCACCTGATTTTAGAGTGGGTTCCTACAGTGACCGACCCAACACGACTCCACCAGGTTAGTTTTTATATTTGTTTGCAACATGTGCAATTGTTGGATTCTGTTGTTCACGTTTCAGAACATGTTTGTACAGACCTAAAATACACTACACTTTTATCGAAAATAACACAGGAGATTTTATTGTCTGTGGAGGAAATTATAGTACTTTAACATTGCAGCCATTACGATATGCCACTTGTTCAAACTGCAATTCTGATTCAACTGCAAATAACCTTGCAGCACCAGTATCCAGGCTTCACTTTATCACTGTGGAACTTTATGAACCTAAGCTCTGTTCAAATACTGTAGTTATATTGTTATCTTGCCACATTCCTTCATGCTAGACATATAAACCGCATTTTATTGAACTACATTTTTGTGTGTGTGTGTGTGGTTTTTTTTTTTGGGGGTTTTTTTTTCAGATTTTGCAGCTCCAGTCTCTACAAACGTACCAAAACAAAGCGGTTCTGTCGGCTGCTCTGCTCTTTGTCCACTTAGAGAGAGCTCATTCACTTCCTGTAAGTGACACAGACTTTTATACACTCCAAACACTGAAAAAAGTATTTCGAATATCGTCTGGAATGCCGTGTGATCATGTTCTAATCTAAACTTTTATGATATTGTAAATTCAGATGGAGGGCAGTGGCCTGGGAGTATGATCTACAAATGTTGAACTTTGTCATTATTTGTTTAGTTATTATTTGCAGTTAAACACCACAATAATTTAAAGTGCACAAAGAGTCATAAACTACCACATAAATAAACAATAAACAGCCATTACAGACGACATATGACACTGCTGCATCAAAGTTCAAAGTGCATTGTTCAGGCTTATAACAGCTTGACCATTTCCACTAACAAATACCACCAGGCTTGCCCCTGACAGCGTCCTGTGAGCTGAGTTCTTGCCTGGTTTTGGTGCTTGCAAAAGTAGTCTGGCAAGTTGGCTGGGGTCAGGAAAATAAAGCATTTTTCTTCTCAAAACAATATGTGTTCAAAAGAGTATATTCTCATTACATTCCGTTGCTGACAAAAAAGTCAAACTTCATAATTGCTTGGTTCTATTTTCTCCCTGTCTGTATCACTGCGCTGCTCCAAGCTGAGAGCTGCCTATGAACCCAGCACTTTATTCAGTTGTTGGCAGTGTTTACGTGCTCAGACATTGTGACGCGAGAGAACTAAGTATACAAGCTTGTGTAAGTTATCAGTGTCATAGTCAGACATGTTGCCATTAACTTTTCGAGCCGTAAACACCGTGAAAACAGAAGCAGCTTCACATGGCGGGAGCGCAGTGATATGAACAGAGAGAAAATAGCGGCAAATGATTATGAGGTCTGTCTATTTCGTCAACAGCAGTTTTGTGATGCAAATGTATCACTCTTCTGAACATATATTGTCGCTTTATTTTCATGACCCCAGCCAACTTGCCGAAACTACTTTTGTCAGCACCAAAACCGGGCAAGAACTTAGCTCACGGGGCGCTGTCGGGGGTAAGTCAGTGTTTATGCACCACACTGCTGACATTCAGATTTATGTCAAAACCCCCAAACTATCACTTTAAGCTTAAACCATATCCTCTAAAAGTGCTTATGACAGGTTAGACTACTCATTTTATCAACGCACAGTTAAGATTAAATGTCACTCTTTTCCCCAGTTTGGCCAATTTGTAGGTTTTAAATTTTATTTCCTGGTTGGAAATCATGACATCTAGGGGATTTCATTACTGTCACCACACAATCACTTAGTAGACTAGCTCAAAACCCCTCTAATGTACATGGGGATTTTAATGTGGTAAATAAAAATGCAAGAAAACACCTTTATTTTGTTGAAATAATGTTCAAATTGTGACAAACCTTTTGGACTGAATTCTGTCTAGTCATTAGTGTGGAAGTGTCTACTTTGTGTAATTTTCAACATATTTTTCAACTTTTCTTCAAAAATTGCTTCTTGATTGGTGTAAAACTATTATATTTACTGTTCCACATCCCACCATTAAGTCAAAATTAGATAATTATAAAAACCTGTTATACCCACTCTGAACTATAGAGATTTCAGAATGTTGTGAAGTCATGTGAATTGTTTAATGTAACCTGATCTACTCTAATGTTTTAATTTTGTAGATTATTTAATACTGTAAATCTTTCTTTCTGTTACTTCATTACCTTTAGCTGAAGAAAAGTGGAAAGGAGCCCAAAGCTGGAGCAGAGCTGACTGTTGGACAAACTTCATATAAATCAAAGGTAAAACTGGTAACATAAAGGATTTCAATAAATGTCTAAAAATAAATTGAATAATTAGATATTTAAATGTATACTTAAATTTAAAATAATTCAATCACCTACAGAGAAACAGTCCTACCAGCTTTCCTTATTGAAATGTGGTTGTAATTCTCCTTTATAAATTTTGTATTTACTTAATTCTGGCTGACAAAACTGTATTTAAGACTGTGATATTATTATATGATTTTCGCTTTTTTCTTTTGACTTTAGTTGTATGAGCGAACGTCCAACCCAGAGTGGAATGAGTCCTTCTACTTTAACATAAAAAACCCTACAGACGACATGCTCATCGTGAAGGTACGTCTCACTGGTTTATTCTAACTTTGAGTACATTTATTCAGACTTCACGTATTTTCTTCCTGTAGTTGTCGAGTGGATGGGAGCAGCCCATGGGGTCTGTGGTGATCCCGGTCCGGTCTCTGCTCTCTGGACCTGGTCTGGTTCTGGATGAGTGGCTCTCTCTGGATGGAGCTGCACCACAAAGTCAGATCCTCCTCAGGGCTCAACTCAAGGTACACGACATGTAACCAGATCATGAACACCGCTAATTTCTCTGATCTGGCCAAGATTTTAAAACTTACATCGGTTTCTTCATCTTGTTTTCAGATTTATTATGTATGCACTAGTTCTAAAACTGTTACATTTTTGTCTAGAGGGAGTTTATTTTAAGAGAACTTGTCAATGTCTTTTTCTGAATGACACCAACGTAATGCAACAAAGATATTTATTATTGAATGAACGATGAATGACTGGACGAATGAGGTAGTGATGGCTGGGTTGAGACTCAGGGTGGATTTCTTCATGTAGATTTCTTATGCTGATAGACAATGGCGATGGGGTTGGGAAGGTGGGGTCGAGTTCGCAGAGACCTACAAGTAGACTTCTGGGAAATTAGAGGTGTGGTTGTGGTGAGCGGTGATTCGCTGATGATCATATCTGTGTTTAAAGTTTATTCCTAGAATATTTTTGTTTCTTGTAGTGTTTATGATTTTTTTAGTATTAAAAAGGGAACTTATTTTGAGGAGAGGAGCTGGGTGCACCGTAGGCACCAGCTCGAGAATTATTTAGACTACTACAACCTGTAAATCTACCTATTTTTATTAATATACCTATTTATTATTATTATTATTATTA